>CAKKXW010000006.1:5298082-5315958 GCA_920937365.1 Sphaerophoria rueppellii | reverse complement strand
AAATTTTGACGTTTGGTTAAATTTTGACATTTCGCATTGAATGAAATGTGTTAAAAGTTAGACTAGCTGGGGAGCAGGTTAAAATATGACAGTAGTGGTTAAAAATTCATCCATTTTTAACCACAATTCATCGAATTCGGACACGGCCTTAAGTAAAAGTTTGCATGAAAGAGACACATATATATTTTTTTATGTTTGACAGTTTGTTTAACTTTATTTTCTTTGAGGAGGGAATTTATTCTGTCAACAGTAATGTTATTTAAACAAAATTTTCAAAAATCGCAGTAGATGGCACGAAAAACGCAGTGACGCAGTAGATTTGAAAATTTGCCAAAAAGTGCAGTAGATCTACTGCGATTGCAGTGAAGTCCGAACGCTGTATCAGCGTTTCCATGACCTTAGAAAGAAGGGATGTAAGTGCAATCGGACGATAATTGGAGGGAGAGGAGGATTCGCCTTTTTTGGGTATAGGCTGGACAAATGCTGTTTTCCATCTGCTCGGAACGAGCCCAGAAGATTAGGATTGATGGAGAGAGCTAACAACTGGAGTATCATCATCAACGAGCGTAAGGACCGAGGAAGAAGAAGAATTCTTCATGTTTTTCACAAAAGACCAAACATTTTTACTGTCTTTGGGACATTGCAGTAAACTAGTTTTGAATTCTTTTGTCACTTTTCTATTAGTATTAAGTGAATTGAATTAAAAAATGAATTTTGACAAAACAAGCTTAATGATTTTCAAAACAAAACTGTCTTTTTATTTTTTTTTTTTTAAATAAGAAAATTAAATTCTATAGATTTTTGAAAATGTAGAATAACGGACGAAGACAAATGTAAATTTGAATTGCCTTCACGGATCGCCCAATAAATTGTCATGTCTTGCTTCTATTGTCCCCCTTTTCTGTAAATTTTTATTTAATCAAGTCAATGATTGCTTTTTTGTATGATCAACGATGTTCCATCATTTCCTCAATATAATGTCGCATTAATGCCAACAGCGACGAACACCATAAATTAATAAACACTTTTTTTGGTTTGTGGTGGAATCTAAACAATAACGCATTTTATTAGTAACCAAGCTAATGAAATAAACATCGAAGAAAAGGGGGAATTCAGAAAGTACTACTATTCAATAAGCGTAGACGTGCGGTGTCCCGTTAATGCTAAACGTTTCTTACTTGGGTTGGCATTTTTGTAATATTGTTTTGTCTGTAAGGTCTTCGTTGTAACTAACGGGCATAATAAACGTGTATTGAGAAACAATATAAGTAGTTTTGTTCATTTCTTGTTCCCCTATTGAACCATCTACGTGCAATGGCAATACAACTTTGACGGACGCGCCCATTACATCGTGTCATAAGAAATTCTGCGTTAAGGAACTCGTTTATTATGCCTTTTGATCAACATTGGAGTTGACAAAAACTAATTACGTACATAAGTCTAAATACCTTTTTTCTTTTGATTTAAAAAAAAATGTGCACGACTGGGTCGTACGAACTTGCTCCTGCATGCAAAAACTCAATATTTATGATTACTTACTTACTATAAAAATTGTAACATTTGCGGATGACATAGTGGTTTTGGTATCAGGCAAGTTCCTTACCACCATCGGAAACATTATGGAAAACGCATTAAAAGATTTATCTTCTTGGGCAACTAAGAACGGTCTCGGGGTCAACCCCACCAAGACAGAGCTAGTTTTGTTCACGAAAAAAACGGAAACTGGAGGGCTGCAACCCTCCTAAATTAAATGGTATTCCTCTATAACTCTCTTAGGAAGCTAAGGGCCATTTGCTCAATCGGAACATAAATTTATGTTCTACTTAAAATTCACCTTTTGTATGGGGATTTTATGTCGAACTTAAGAATTCCGGAACGTTCCATATAAAAATGAAAACTTTAAGTTGAACATATATTTATGTTCCGAATCAGCAAATGGGCCTAAATTTCTGGGAGTGATCCTTGACTCCAAGCTTACATGGAAGCGTAATACTGAGGAAAGAATGAAAAAAGCACTATATGCATTCTACACATGCAAAAAGAGCTTCGGTGTACGTTGGGGTATGCGACCGCAAGTCATCCAATGGATGTACACAGCGATTGTCAGACCCGTTCTCACCTATGGCTCTGTTGTATTGTGGAAAGCAGTGGAAAAATCAAGCTATCTCAAGAACCTGAATAAGCTACAGAGACTAGCCTGTATAGAAATAACAGGGGCTCAGAGATCCACACCACAGGCTGGGTTGGAAATGATCTTGGATCTCCCGGCTCTGGATCAGTTCATAAGGTGCACGGCAGCCAAAACCGCAATTCGTTTAAAAGAACTGAGCTTTTGGATGGACAGCACTTATGGACACGGGTCAATCTTACAAAGATATGACATGATTCCAAGACTGATGGAGACCACCGATTACATTCCCCCTCTACTGGATTTTGACAGGAAATTTTCTATTTGCATACCAGGAAGACAGGGTTGGGATCCAAATTCACTTATAAGTGAACAGGGTATCCCTTTCTACACTGACGCGACGGTTCGAAAATAGAATCAGGAACAGGTGCTGGAGTGTTTTGCCAATCTCTCAACAACAGAGAGACGTATAAACTCCCATCTGACTGTAGTGTCTTTCAGGCCGAGATTGATGCCATTGAAAAAGCAGCTGGAATGGCCCATCATGAAAAGCTAAGCTCCTCGGAGATTACATTTTTCGTGGACAGCCAGGCCGCTATCAAAGCCTTAGCCAGTGAGACCATAAGATCAAAGGCAATTTTAAACTGTAGGAAAGAATTAAATAGAATCTGTCACACTAACCAGGTTAAGCTCTGCTGGTTCCTGGACACAGCAATATAGAAGGAAACGAAATAGTAGATGAACTAGCCAGGAAACTGTCAGAAGCACATACAAGAAGTAGCGAACATTCAGATAGGGGACCAGTCGTCCCGATTAGGGTACTCAAGAGGAAGATAGACCTTAAATCAAAGGAGATGATCAATAACTCCTGGAAATCCAGGGACGATTGCGTAATCTCTAGAAGTTTATGGCCTAACATAAATGAAAAGGAAACTCGGTATATTTTATCGATGTGTAAAACGAACATTAAAATCCTGATAGGTGTACTAACGGGTCATTGCGCCATTGGCACAATGGCCAGCTAGATTTGGGCTTTTGCACCCGATTTCTGTAGGAGCTGTCAGGATGAGGAGGAAATAGAAACCATTAAACACCTGCTCTGTGACTGTCCGAACCTCCAAACTAACCGACTCCGTCATTTTGGGAACAGGTTTGTTGGGGAAGAACATGAAGAAATTTATAGACAGCCCAGGCTGGTTCGTTAACGAGCCGGTCTACGTTAATCGACAACCTTGAATAGCATCGATGCTAACTTTTTATTTTTATAGGGGATCACAATGGACTAGTAGGCCCCCGTGTATGCAACAGTTCACGCTGTGCACACCCCTCATAACCTAAACTAACCTAACCTATATTACTTTTATTTTCCAAAAATTGCAAAAAGTAGTCTTCATTATAGTAGGGTAAGGTCGGGATGATTTAACATGGAGGAGGAATTGACATTAGTCCTTTTCTTGAAAACTATTCACTTTGCAGCATTTTAAGGGATGAACAAATGAAGTAAAAAATGATGGTTGAAAGTGGTAAGTAACTGATCGGTGTGTCTTTGAAGCTGTGAAAAGTGGAGATGGTCTTATGTTTTTAAGGTGGTCGATCTATTTTTTGATGGTAAGTAATCCAAGTACAATTTCTTTAATTCTAAGCTTTCGATACTTCAATTGCAATATTGGGGTGTGTCTGTATTTAACTAAAACGTGCGCTTTTTTAAGTGTCTTTAAGAATTTTGTCCAAAAATAGATTCAAATTATGTTTTGTCAATATTTTTGTAGGAGCAATTTACATATCAGAAAACAGAAATGGAATGTAAGCAATGTTCGAAGGGTAGACACGTGCATTCAAGTGGACACAAGCGTCCACTAAAACCTCTGTCTATCAACTCCTACTCTCCACCTCCCCGTGGTGAAGGTCGGGTGCCCAGTACCTTCAACCGCAGATTGGGTTCCAACCCCAGTGGGAAGTTGTTGGCGGCAGCAAAGAGAGGGATGGGGAGGAAATATGCGTCCACTAAGGCATGCCTCCTTTTCAACAGGCGGCAGCGGAAGAAAACCCAAGATGGAATCAACGGTGTCGTCTACAGTTCCAGTCAGGCTAAACTACTTAGTGAACACCTTATAGGGCTACTGCGACATATTCGCAGCCCAGGCCTATAAAGAGCGGTTTGGCCGGCTCTTCGTCTTAGAGCTAAACAAAAGACCTGGCCCTCCAGGTTGGGGTCGTGCGTTGGGGGTCATGCGTCGGGGTGACTGCCCGGCCACATAAAGAAACTATAGTTCCGAACCACCAACAAGCCTCGGATACGGACGGAAATAATGATGACGACCCACGCAAACGATTTAAGGACAACGAATTTCGGTTTTGCACGTGGAATGTTAGGTCCCTTAACAGGCCACGTGCAGCTGAACAACTAGCGGAATCCCTTCACTGCAATAAAGCAGATATAACTGCCATCCAAGAAATGCGATGAGATGGTCCGGGCCTACGTAAAATGAACAACTGCGATATTTACTACGGTGACTGCTATCGGGAACAAAATCAGCGTGTATTTGGATGTGAATTTGTAGTTGGGACTCGACTCAGGAGGAAGGTCTTGAATTTAAACTTAGTGAATGAGCGCATCACAACAATCTGCACACACGCCCCCACTGAGGAAAAGGATGAAGACACCAAAGACGGGTTCTACGAGCTCCTCGACAAGACCTATGAGCAATGCCCTAGCTATGACATAAAATTCGTCCTTGGAGATTTCAATGCTAAGCTGGGTAGAGAAGAAATCTTCGGCGGAATAATCGGACGACACAGCCTACACGACACGGATTTAGGCTAATCGACTTCGCTGCGGGGCGAGACGTAATGGTAGCAAGTACGCGATTCCAACATCTCGATATCCACAAGGGAACATGGAAATCTCCTGACCAATCAACCGTCAACCACACTGATCACATTGCATCGACGCGATGTCCGCACATTCCGAGGTGCCAACATCGACTCGGACCACTACCTTTTTGCAGCCAAGGTACGAATGCGGATATCCCGATCAAGGCCAACACGCGAAAATGCTAGGAGGAAATTCGACGTCAAATGGCTCCAATCGCAAGAGATTGCTAGATTCTTTTCCGATCGTGTCTCCGAAAATCTCCTCAGAAGACCTTTGCTGCCAGCACGAAATATAGAGAGCCAGTGGCAACACTGCCAAGCAGCCATCAGAGATGCCGCCTCTGAAGTGCTAGGGTTTACACAGCCACTACAACGGAACCCCTGGTTTGACGATGAATGCCGGCGAGCACATGCAGCTAAACAAGAGGCATACAAACCGGCGCTGCAAAGAAGGACACGAGACACGAGCAGCTCGTGAGCTCTACGAGCAGAAAAGGAGAGAGGAGCATAAACTTCTCAGAAAGAAAAAAGGGAGCATGAGAAGCGCCCGATCGAGGAGATAGAGGGATGTTACAACAGGAACAAGGTTCGAAAGTTCTACAAAAAGGTAAAACAAACCTCCAGGACTTATACACCTCGAACTTAAGCTTGTTGAGACCATAATGGAAACATAGTAGTGGAACCGCAGTCAGTGCTGAGGATATGGAAAGACCTCTTTTCCAAGCTGTATAATGGCGATGACGACCAAAACTCCGTCAGCAATACAGAAACATTAAATTTGGACGCAGAAGGCCAACAATATACCCACACGACATGGACGAAGTGAAGATAGCGATATCTTCTCTTAAGTCGAACAAAGCCGCTGGAGCAGACGGGCTAGCCGCCGAACTGTACAAAGCAGCTGGAGATGATTTGGTTCGGAGCTCTTCTGCAAAATTTGGTCGGAGGAAAGCATGCCCGATGAATGGAACCTCAGCATCGTATGCCCGATCCTCAAAAAAGGAGATCCCCTGAACTGCACCAACTACAGAGGTATAAGTCTCCTTAACATCGCCTATAAGATCTGTGCTGTGCCGTGCTGTGTGAACGTTTGAAGCCCTTCGTCAACAACCTGATAGGTCCTTATCACTGTGGCTTCAGACCCGGAAAGTCCACCATCGATCAAATACTCACCCTACGGCAGATCTTGGAGAAGACCCAGGAACTTCAAATCGATACCTACCACCATTTCATCGATTTCAAGGCCGCTTATGACAGCGTCTTTAGAGACCAACGACCAACTATATAGAGCAATGTCTAGTTTTGGCATTCCAGAAAAAACTCATCCGTCTGTGTAAGATGACAATGGAAAACACACGCTGTTCCATCATGGTCGGAAAAAACCTAACGGATGCTTTTGATGTCAAAAAATGTTTTAGACAAGGCGATGCGTTGTCATGCGATTTCTTCAACATCATTCTTGAAAAGATTGTGCAAAGCTCCAATGTCAACACCAGAGGAACAATCTTTCGAAAGGCCGTCCAGCTACTAGAATACGCAGACGACATTGACATAATTAGAAAAACACAGCGTTATGTCAGTGGAGCGTTTGTTAGCCTTGAGACGAAGGCCAGGAAGATGGGTCTAGCGGTTAACGAGGGCACGACCAAGTTAATGCTGTCGTCAAGAAAGGACTACCAACATCGACGTCTTGGAGCAAACGTCAACATAGACAGATTTAACTGCGAGGTAGTTAAGGACTTTGTCTACCTGGGATCTGCTATCAACTCAGACAACAACCCCAGTGCTGAAATCAAACGAGAATCACTCTTGCCAATCGCTGCTTCTTTGGACTTAGAAGGCAATTGAGTAGTAAAGTCCTCTCCCGAGCAACTAAAGTGACACTCTACAAAACCCTCATCATCCCGGTCCTCATGTATGGTGCAGAGACATGGACATCTGATGAAAACGTTTTGGGCTGCTTTGAGGGAAAAATTCTTCGAGTGATTTTTGATCCTGTCTGCATTAATGGAGAATGGAGACAAAGATTCAACCAAGAACTGTGCGAGCTGTACAGCGACACTGTCCTAGCCAGAAAAGTAAAGTTCCAATGACTTAGATGGTTGGGTCATGTTGAGCGAATGGAAAATAATGCTCCGGCTCGTAGAATCCAACCCGGAAGGACGTCACAGAAGAGGAAGACCACGACTCCGGTGGAGCACACAGGTGGTAGAGGACCTGAACCAACTTGGTGTGCGAAACTGGAGACAGCTAGCTAGGGACCGAGCTGGCTGGAGAAGTTTGTTGGGTGAGGCCCTGGTCCGACCTGGACTGTAGCGCCACCATAAATTTATTTAAAAAATTTAAAGTTTTGGTTTTTGGCCCAAAACTGTATTGTGGCTACCATAAATTTTGATCTTACAAAAAAAAAAATAAAAAAAAAAAACGGCCCACACGAATTTGATCAAACATATAAGTTTCAAGTTGGATGTCAATCGGGCCAGAGGTTATGGACGGCCCAAAAACAGAGGTCGTTTCCCTGTACTTACTTCGCAGTTTGTGCACTATTTTTTTTTTTTATAATAAATAGCTAATCACTTTCTCTTTCTACTTATTGGGGATAACGGTATTTTTTGCCATCGTAATTTAGAGAGAACTAATTTGCCTAGTCTTTGGTGAACAAGAACATTCTGTTGATGGTGCTTAGCTCTGAACTAATTTTGAACAGTTTGAGAATGACTGTCTTTATACTTATTTCGGCCACCGTATATCTTTACCAATTCCATTAGAAGTGTTTTATATCCGGCCAAGTGGTTGCGCTGCCAAAACATAAGCTAACAAATCCAAATATTTGCTCGAATTTCAGATCAAGAAATTATTTTAATCTCTTCCCTTAATACAACCAAAATAATGTAGGTGTTTTTCCTTTTCCATCATATTAGACAAATAAAAATAAAGTAACCAAACTACTCCACTGTATTCAATATGAGGTTTGAGGTCAGGTGAACACTTTCAGATAAGTGAGGTTTGAATACTCTCTTTTGGAATTGATTTCCAATTCGGGAAGTCGATGTCGAATAAACAAAATAAAAAGAATTATTCAGCAAAGTTAATCAGTAATCACTAATCACATATCAAAACCAAAATATTTTTCCTATTGAGGTAAAAGAGAAAATACAGTAATGCTTAGTAATTTTGTAATCCGTCACCCGACCGACGGTTGACGGTTATTATGGCATTGTTATTGTGTGTTTAATTGAATCGAAAGTGGGCGGAAAAGATAAAGCTATTTATGTGTATACATGTGTTAAGAATAAACGTGGGTGTAAATAATTCATTTATGCTGTTCTTTATTGTGTATGATTGGAATACTTATACATCTGTTCAAAAGTTTAACTTATCAACAATTGACATTTTACGCAGACAACATGGTTGTCTTAACCATGTCACAACAGGTACTCAGATTTACTTTATTCAAATTCAAATTACATACAAACTTATGCATTCAACACTTTTAATTTTCACTTTCCAAACGCAGTCAGCTTTATTTATTAGATTCTCCTTATACACCTCTATACAGTATTGTATTCTGACTATGCTATGAATTAAGGCTGTATAGCATAGTTATGTTAGATCTCTATCAAAAAAGTACCAAAACGATGATCAGTTGCTGTACTTACTTACTTACTTGCTTATCCGGCTAAAAATCCATGAAGGCTCTCAGCCTGAGATATTACAGCCTTTCGCATGCACTCTCCAGTCGCCGAAACCAAGCGCTCTGGCATCCGCAGTCACTTGGTCTTTGTACCGTTGGTTCAGTCTTCCTTGCCTGGAACCTGGGGACTGGGATGAGAAGATTTTCTTGGCTAGAGCGTTGTCGTCCGTTTGCTCGATGTGGCCGAGCCAATGTAGTCGTCTTTTCTTGGCCTTCTGGACTACATCTACATCTTGGCACAGCTCGTACAGTTCTCGGTTGAACCTGCTTCTCCATTCGCCATCTTCGCATACGGGACCGAAAATCCGTCGAAGAATTTTTCTTTCGAAAGTGGCCAGAACCAATTCCCCTTTTTTATTGATCGTCCAGCACTCGGCGCCATAGAGTAGGACTGGTAAAATCAAAGTTTTGTATAGCAGACACTTTGTCTTTCGAGTGAGGAGTTTTGAACCTAGTTGTTTGGCCAACCCGAAGTAGCAGCGGTTAGCTAGGGTAATTCTTCTTCGGATCTCCACTAAGGTGTCGTTTCTGGGATTGATGTTTTCTCCAAGATAGGTGAACTCCTTAACTACCTCGCAATCACTGCTACCAACAGTGACGTTTTGTCCTAGGCGGTGGACAGTTGTTGCTTTGTTTGTTGATAGCATGTACTTTGCTTTGTCCTCATTCACTTCAAGACCAACGAGTTTCGCCTGTTCTTCAATCGCTGTGAAGGCCTCAAGCACTGCTCTCTTGGATATACCGATGATGTCAATGTCAACCGCATAGCCTAGGAGCTGGGTGGATTTGTTGAAGATTCTGTTTTCCGTGCTCACGCCTGCCTTGCGAACTTTTTGCTCCAGGACTAGGTTGAAGCTGTCACATGACAGCGCGTCTGCTTGTCTAAGCCCTGTGCATGTTTTAAACCACTCGGATGAGCTGTTACCCATAACCCATTTGCACACTGCACTGCATATTGTTTAGCGTCATGCGGCACAGCTGGATCAGTTTGTTCAGACATTGCCATCATAAGCTCTTGGCGGTGGATGATATCATAAGCAGCTTTGAAGTCGATGAAAAGATGATAGGTTTCGACTTGGAATTCATTGGTCTTTTCAAGGATCTGTCTCAGTGTGAATATTTGGTCTATCGTTGTTCTGTCTGGCCTAAATCCACACTATCGCATGCCGATTATTGTGTTGCAGAACGGTTTAAGACGCTCTCACAGTACAGTACGGAGGGGATTTTGTATGCAACTAAACTGCGTTTAGTATTTTTGCTTGTTCATAAAAATATTGAAATACTAGCAGTTGCCCGCGACTTCGTCCGCCTCCACCTCATCCATCGGTCAAAAAAAAAAAAATAATAAATAGAGTGGCGCGACAGCTCTTGAAGTCCCAAGGCCTTAGTGGCTTACTCTCTTCAACAATTCTCTCGGTGCGTGTGAAGAATTGAGGGGACCTTCAATTTAACGCCGATTCTGAACGGCAAAGTTGAGAAGCACTTTTTCATGACAGATTGATACTCTTGGAAGTTTTGTCACTTCTTCACAAGAGGCAGTGGCCGTGAAAGATGAAATAAAAACTATGGGCACGAGTACGACTCGAATCCACGACATTCTGCTTAGCAGCCAACGCACCTAACCACTGAGCTACGGGCACTACACTCATCCACTGGTCAGAGGTGCGTTTTCGACTTGTGCATCATGCCCGCATGGGAATTTTGTTGCGAAGTTATTTTAAAATAGGGGAATCTCTCTAAATCGAAATCAAAGGGCACGGTAGTGCCCAGCAAAGTTCTAGCACTACTCCCTTTTTACAGGATCGAACTCAAGCACATATTTAACACCCCATAACTTTTGAACCCATAGAGGTAGAAGCTTTAAATTTGAATTACGAATTAACTTCATGGGTACAAAGGCCCTGTAAAAAAATAACCACTTCCTGAGATATTGAACAGTAAAAATTTCAAAAACCGTAATTTACTGACTGACTCACTGACTTACTGACTCACTGACTGATCATCAAAATTATGGAGCACTTCGAACAATATCAGAATCTTGAAATTTGGTACAATGGGAGATTTTCGGGTGTATACAAAGAAAAAAATCGAAAATTTCTTGAAATTTTCATTCAAACTAACTTTGGGCCCAGTTTCTATTTTCGTTTAATATTGTTGTAGTTTTAGTTGTTAAGAATTTAGCGTTCTTGTAGATCTCATTACTTTTGGTTGCTGACTTTTTACACAGTGTTGTTCGCTCATAAGAGAACTTGGCTCTTTTTTTACATTTTATGTTTTTGTTCTGATTGTTCTTAACTCGAAGCCTTCATAAATGTATAATTTAGCTTAACGTTGTATAGCTCAAACCCTTCCTTGATAAATGGACTTTTCAATACAAAAAGAATTGTTCGATTTGATTTAGTAGTTCCTGAGATCAGCACGTTCAAGCAGACAACAGAAGACTTCAAAAATTAATATTTTTTGCCATTTCTTCCATATTTTTCACTGACGCTTCGCTCCTATTGGTCACAGCGTAGTTATACACCTAGCTTCAAGCCTTCTATGAGAATTGTTCAATTTGATTAGGCAGTTCCTGAGATAAGCGCGTGAAAACGCAGAAAAATTAACAGTTTTCGCCGTTTTTTTTCACATTTTCCACTGATTCCTTGCTCCTATTGGTCACAGCTTAATGTTAAGTAGCCTAAGGACTATCCAACATAAAAAGAATTATACCGTTCGAACCAGTAGTTCCAGAGATTACCGCGTTCAAACGATGATATATGAATTTTTAGATAAATGTAAATGAGTAGTATGAATTGTACGAAATATTGAAGAGATGTACTTGTGTGCATTCTAAAATGTAGTTGTACGGATTTTCGTACAATAGTAAGCTCTTTTTCATCCCTGCTGTGCTGGCTAAAAAAAACACGACTATTGTGAATGCATAACAGTCTTCCTATGGCTATTTTAGGCCGTGTGCGAATTGGGTTAAAAAGTGGTTTAAATTTGACGTTTGGTTAAATTTTGACACTTCGCATTGAATAAAATGTGTTAAAAATTAGACTAGCTGCGGAAAATATGACAGCAGTGGTTAAAAATTCATCAATTTTTAACCACAATTCATCCAATTCGCACACGGCCTTTAATTTAAATACACTTTTTTTTAATTGGTTTCATAATGTTGTTTGCTAGGTGTTATACGGCGATCACATACACGAACCGTGTTTCTCAAGATGGTGATTGCCGACGGCGCGCAGCTAGAAAATAAGCTACGGGCGACCAAATGTCATAAAGAGTGCATTGAGCCGGACAGTCGAATTCTCGGCTGGCGAACCTTGTTCTGGCCTCGGCAGTGAGCATTTTTGGTTCAGCCGTTGCTCGAGTCTCGTTTTGAGAAATATTAGTGTTTAGTATACGCTTACTCAGTGGTGCTTAAAGTGAATTAAAGTGAAGTTCGTGGCCTTCACAATTAGCAGTTCGCCACCATTACTTCTTACTAGTCGAACCATTTTGAACTTTTTATATTTTATGTCCTACTTGGCTAGTTCACTGGGATTATCATAAAAGTATTCTCCCAGATGAAGTTTGCGTCTTAGTGAAAGAGCAGGGCATGTGCAGAGAAGGTGAGAGATTGTTTCCTCTTCTTCCTCGTCCATACAGCTCCTGCAGAAGTCATTTGAGGCTACACCAAGTCGTATTGCATGTCTGCCTATGAGACAGTTTGCAGTAAGGACACCTATTAGGGAGCTAATATAAAATCTGTTTGAGATAAAAAGTCTTTAGAGCGCTTTAGGTCAAGTGACGGTCATATAAGCTTTGTGGCTGCGCACCTTGGTAAATTTTACCACCTAGTAGGAGCTGAATACTTAATTGCTCCGCCATCTCCATAACAGATGATCGACAATCGAGGGCCGTTTGAGAGTTGGTTGAGACCACTGATCAGTTATAACAAGATTGGAAAAAAAAATAAATAAATAGAGTGGCGCGACAGCTCTTGAAGAGCCAAGGCCTAAGAGGCTTACTCTCATCAACAATTCTCTAGGTGCGTGTGAAGAATTGAGGGGACCTACAATTTAACGCCGATTCCGAACGGCAAAGTTGAGAAGAACTTTTTCATGACAGATGATACTCTTTGAAGTTTTTTCCGTTCTTCGCAAAGGGCAGTGCCCGTACAGGATGAAATAAAAACTATGGGCATGAGTAGGATTCGAACCCACGACGTTCTGCTTAGCAGCCAAAACACCTAACCACTAAGCTACGGACACTACAAGATTGGAAACCTACCTCAAAACTTATTTTTTTCTTACACACATACTCTTGCAGCAAACTTGCTTTTAATTATGTAGGCAATTGTATCATTATTACAAGAAAACGCATACTCTTACAGCTAACCTGCTCCTTAGCTTGTAGGCAAATTTCATTTTGACAGCAAGCTTACCCATCTTGTTATAACTGATCAGTGGTTGAGACACCGTCTAGACTCTAGAGATTTAAAAGCAGCCTTACTGTCAGAGCTCAGAGAAGATGCGGATATCGGAAGTTGATATCACGTTTTCTCTAGGCCAGGAGAGAACCTCTTTGATCGCTAAAATTTCCGCTTGGAAGACGCTACAATGATTAGGGAGGCGGAGTGAGAGGCTTAGATTAAGCATTACTGAGTACACACCACTACCAACTCCATCATTTGTCTTGGATCCATCTGTATAAAAATGAATGCCTTTGTCATCCATCAGTTTTTTGTCTTCCCAATCATCTCTGGATGGAATGGATGCCTGGAAGTTTTTCCCAAATTGGGTTTTTGGAATGGTGTCGTCTATATTCTTTGATATAGAACCGAAGAAGTTCAAAATGATGGAATGTCCCACTTAATTGTTGGTCCATTGAGATGAGACGTTGAGTCTTATAGCTGTGCTCGCTGACACTTGTTTGCTGAAGATGTCGAGGGGTGTCAGATGGAAGAGAGTGTCTAACGGTGCTGAGAGTGTGGTTCGCGATGCCCCGCTTATGCAGAGACATGCAGTGTGTTGGACTCTGCAGAGTTTGTCGTAGTAATTGACTTTCTCCAATGCAGTCCACCATACTGCAACCCCGTCGGATGACCGATGTATATAGCCAATAGGTTATACGAGGTTGAAAACCTCATTTGCTTCCTATGGCTTTCTTGCAAGAGAAAAGAGCTACTGTAGCATTCTTAACTCTTTCCTGAATATAAGGAATATTTTTCTAATATCAGACCAAGATATTTGGATTTATTGGTAAAAATAAGTGGTACACCTTTTATTGAAGGAGGTACAATTATTGGGATCTTGTATTTCCGTGTGAAAAGGACGAGGTCAGTTTTTTGGGGATTAATACTAAGTCCACAGAGATCAGCCCATCTAGTGAGCATATTAAGTTTGTTTTGGAGGAGGTCTCTCAGGATATTAGGATGTTTTTCGTGACGGCGACCGACGGTAACATCATAGGCATACGCAATCACTCCGTATCCTTCCTTTTCGAGGGATATTAGCAGTTCGTTAACTACTATGTTCTACAGAAGAGGGGACAGAACACCACCTTGTGGAGTGCCTCTACTGACAGACCTTTTCGTACAAAAATCCCTCATCTTAGAGTTGATGATCCTGCTTTTTAGCATTAGATTACATAGTAACTTAAATTCATGCAAAATGATGACATGACATTGTTTATTTTCTCAAAAATATACACATTTATTATCAAAACCGATGTTCACTAAAAACGCCACCGAATTTCTCATATACTTACTTACTTATAATGGCACTACAGTCCAGGTCGGACCAGGGCCTCACTCAGCAAACCTCTCCAGCCAGCTCGGTCTTTAGCTAGCTGTCTCCAGTTTTGCACTTCAAGTTGATTGAGGTCCTTTCCACTTGAGTGCACCACCTGAGTCGCGGTCTTCCTCTCCTCCTACGTCCCTCGGGAATAGTGTCGAAGGCTTTCCGGGCTGGAGCATTGGTGTCTATTCCGCTCTTAATGTCCGAGCCATCTAAGTCTCTGGACCTTGACCCTTCTGGCTAGGTCCTTGTCGTTGTACAACCCGTAAAGTTCGCTGTTAAATCTTCTTCGCAATTCCCCTTCAATGCACACGGGGCCAAAGATGACCCGAAGAACTTTCCTCTCGAAACAGCCTAAGGCACTTTCATCCGATTTTGTCAAGGTGCATGCTTCTGCAGGCCTGGGATGAAGAGGGTGTTTTACTTTAGTTGCTTTCTTAGCCCAAAGAAACAGCGATTAGCAAGAGTTATTCTCTTCGTCTGATTGCGGCGCTGGTGTTATTGCCCGTGTTTATAGCGAAGCCTAGGTAGACAAACTCCTCTGCTACCTCGAAGTTGTATGCGTCTATTGTGACGTTCTGCCCGTGCTGTCAGTGTTGGGTGTCCTTCCTCGAAGACAGCACATACTTCGATTTTCCCTTATTTACCGTAAACCCATTTTTGCCACTTCCGTCTCAACTCTCACAAAGGCGCCATTGACATCACGCTGTGTTCTTCCCATTATATCAATATCATCAATATCGGCGTACTTGAGAAGTTGAACATGGAGTGTTGACGGTGGAGTTCTGCACTATCTTCTCAAGAACGATGTTAAAGAAATCGCACGACAGTGCATCGCCTTGTCTGAATCCTCTTTTGACATCGAAAGATTCCGTAAGCTCGTTGCCAACCTTAATGGAGCAGCGTGAGTTCTCCATCGTCATTTTGCACAAGCGAACGAGCTTGGCAGGGACGCCAAAACTAGACATAGCTTTATACAGTTCGTTTTTGTAGTTGCTGTTATACGCGGCCCTAAAATCGATGAAATGGTTGATCTGCCGCAACTTGAAAATTTGGTCGTAATTGACTTTCCTGGCCTGAAGCCACTTTGATAAGGACCAATCAGATTATTGACTAAAATCTTCAGACGTTCACATATTACGGCAGAGAGGATCTTGTAGGCGATGTTAAGTAGACTGATTCCTCTGTTGTTGGCGCAGTTTAGAGTATCTCCCTTATTTTTCATAATATCACAAGAAATTCCGTTCCTAGCCCCCGATTATCGTGCTTCGTTTTGACCATAATTTGGATAAAATACGTTATTTAACAATGTTTACGCACTTACTTACTCAGAGTGGCGCTACAGTCCGTTGTGGACTTGGGCCTCAACAGTCTCCACCAGCTAGCTCGGTCTCTAGCTAGCTGTCTCCAGTTTTGCACTCCAAATTGATTGAGGTTCTCTTCCATTTGAGTGCGCCACCTGAGTAGCGGTCTTCCTCATCTCCTACGTCTCTCGGGAAAAGTGTCGAAGGTGTTTATGTAGCAAAACATTTTTATCATAATAAGCAGAACGTTCTATGGTTAATGTTTTGTATTTAAGTAAAGGAATAAACTATGTAAGTTAATCTAACAAGACTTTTATTAAGACATGAATAATAATTTTAAAAAAAAATAGCACTGGAAGAATGAAATCAATTTTACTAAACTATAAATTCCAGAAGGAAGCATCTGTATGGGGATGTCTTTTCAGAATTGTTACCTTTTTTAAAGTTATTCTTGAAGACACATTGTACAAGAGTGTTTGTTTCATATTCCCCAAGATATACAGCCTTACTACCGTACCCGATAGGAGAATTCTCCCATCGAAGAAAATGTCCGATCGGAAGTTTTATTTAATTCACCGTACCCGATTCGTAGCGACGCACTTCAAGTTTCCGACACTTTTTACTTGCGGATGAAATCGGACGAAAACAGTAAGTAACAAATCTCGATACATCGCATTTAATCGCGAAACGTCGCTCTCAATTTGAAATGCCGACGCAGATTTCAAATTTGTTCGTAGATGTCTACGATTGACCTGGGGCCCTACTATGTAATTCGATTCTACTTTTGATTCTATTCGTAACCCATTTACGATTCTACTTTCAAATCGTACTATGTATGAAAGTAGAATAGAATGCCAATAATGCCAAGCTACTTGCTTGCAAATTTGCGATTTTCCAACGAGTCTCGGAGTTTTTGACATGCGCCTGTGCTGTGGTGGGACTATTTGTATATCAACGTTTTTAGTTTAGTTTGTTTTTAGTTTGCTGTTTATTTTCTCACATTACATTAATTCACTTATCATAATAGTATATATAACATATTTAATTAAGATGAGAAACATTAACGAACATTTTATATTTTAAAGTAAAATAGTGTTAAATGCCCCTTACAATTGTAATACAAATTTAACAAATAAATAATGGGTGGGGTGACCCTTTTAAATGACTTGAAATAAAATAAATATATAAAAGCGAACAAAAAATCAAAAATGAATAAAAAAAAATGAATGAAAAAAAATATATATGAATATATATAAAAAAAAACGTGTAGGTACAAGGCTCATCATTCGAACCATTTTAATTCGTTATCGTTTGTGTGAACAATCACGTGCTCGTATTTATATAATACAGGTAGCCCTTAACGATGAACATGCTCGTTTGCATATTGCATTATTACCTACTCCTCGAATAGATTAGGTGCGTTTTATTATCCTCACTAACCCATATGGGTTAATTTTTTGCACACAAAGCAACAACAACCTGTAACCCCGATACCTATCGGGGTTTATTTCAAAATGTGTTCTAACTATGGCGGATAGATGGCGAGTGTGAGACAAAAAAGAAGTTATTGTAGAAAGATTTATTAATATCAGCCATATTAACAAAAAAATAACACGTTAGCTACAGTTTTATAAAGCAATAGGATAAGAGTCAATTCAATTAGAATTAATAAAAACAAGTTGTTTCTGGAAAAGCAAAATAAAATTTATCAGGGTTGCGTCTCGGAAAAAAACATAGTTTGAACTTCAACCTTCATAACCCAAATCGTTTTATTATCACGAAGTAACCCATATGGGTTAAGAGTGTTCCGGACTGAAACTGAAAATTCTTACTGCTTCAAGCGCCACCCAACTGCAGACGACAAATTTTGAACTAAATGCATATTACTAAGAGAGAGAGAATCGCCTCCCTATGAGAATAAGGCTCTGCGTTGGGACTATTTAAAATAAAACGAAAAGGTCTTTGTTGAACAAAAATAATTAAGATTAACTTAACTGAGAATAGGATAACGAAATATTTTGACATCGATTGCACAATAAAAAAACAATTATACCGACTATAATTATTTAGAAAGATGTTATTGAAGAAATCTAGCCTTCTCGTGT
>CAKKXW010000006.1:5285552-5297291 GCA_920937365.1 Sphaerophoria rueppellii | reverse complement strand
GTTATTATTTTTGATTTTACTTTCTTTGTGATTATCTACACTCCCATATGCGAAGTGCATTGGCTTTTCAACTGGCTGGTCTAAGGTTCAAAATCCAAAGATGAGAACTTAAAAATTGTTTCAATTAACAATGAAAATAGACAGCACCACTAATGAAAGGAGTCTGAAGATCGGCTTGGCAACCGTGAAATAGCTATAACTCCAGCCAAAAATGGAATTGACGGAAAAAAAAGCCATTGGTGGAAGCACCTCTAGAAAAAGTTGTTATTATTCACATACAAATAAAAATATACTCACATATTAAAACATTCTTATAGAATTACAGCGCTGTTCCATCATGGTCGGAAAAAACCTAACGGACGCTATTAGCTGCGTTTTATTATTCTCACTAACCCATATGGGTTAATTTTTTGCTCACAAAGCAACAACAACCTGTAACCCCGATGTTTATCGGGGTTCATTTTTTAACTCTTAAATGTGTTCTAACTATGGCGGATAGATGGCGAGTGTGAGACAAAAAAGAAGTTATTGTAGAAAGATTTATTAATATCAGCCTAATAATTAAAAAATAAGACGTATTCCACTCTTAGCTACAGTTTTATGAAGCCATAGGATAAGAATCAATTCAATTAGAATTAATAAAAACAAGTTGTTTGTGGAAAAGCAAAATAAAATTTATCAGGGTTGCGTCTCGGATAAAAACATAGCTTGAACTTCACCCTTCATAACCCAGATCGTTTTATTATCACGAGGTAACCCATATGGGTTAGTGAGGATAATAAAACGCGGCTATTGATGCCTAAAAAATATTTTAGACAAGACGCGTTGTCATGCGATTTCTTCAACATCATTCTTGAAAAGATTGTGCAAAGCTCCAATGTCAACACCAGAGGCACAACCTTTCAAAATTCCGTCCAGCTACTAGGTACGCAGACGACATTGACATAATTGAAAGAACACAGCGTGATGTCATTGGAGCGTTTGTGAGCCTTGAGACGGAGGCCGGGAAGATGGGTCTAGCGGTTAACGAGGGCAAGACCACGTTAATTCTGTCGACAAGAAAGGACTACCAACATCGACGTCTTGGAGCAAACGTCAACATAGACAGATTTAACTTCGAGGTAGTTAAGGACTTTGTCTACCTGGGATCCGCTATCAACTCAGACAACAACACCAGCGCTGAAATCAAACAAAGAATCACTCTTGCCAATCGCTACTTCTTTGGACTTAGAAGGCAACTGAGCAGTAAAGTCCTCTCCCGAGCAATTAAAGTGACACTCTACAAAACCCTCGTAATCCCGGTATGGTGCAGAGACATGGACTATGACAACATCTGATGAAAACGCTTTGGGCTGCTTTGAAAGAAAAATTCTTCGAGTGATTTTTGGTCCTGTCTGCATTAATGGAGAATGGAGACGAAGATTCAACCAAGAACTGTACGAGCTGTACACTGACCTAGCCAGAAAAGTTAAGGTCCAACGACTTAGATGGTTGGGTCATGTTGAGCGAATGGAAAATAATGCTCCGGCTCGTAGAGCCTTCGAATCCAATCCGGAAGGACGTCGCAGAAGAGGAAGACCGCGACTCCGGTGGAGCACACAGGTGGTAGAGGACCTGAACCAACTTGGCGTGCGAAACTTGAGACAGTTAGCCAGGGACCGACCTGGTTGGAGAAGTTTGTTGGGTGAGGCCCTGGTCCGACCTGGACTGTAGTGCCACCATAAGTAAGTAAGTATAGAATTACAGAGTACGGAATTTGCGAATTCGAATAATTTGTTTGTTGAATCGAATTACATAGTAAGGCCCCTGTTCGAATGTACACGGTGGTGGTAGAAAATCGTAGAAATTGTACGAATAGGAGAATTTTTTCTCCGATCGGGTACGGTAATAAGGCTGATATTTTCATGTGTGTTTCTTTTAAAGTTTGAATTCCGATTAATTGATAGTGCCTTACCTTTAATTTAACGTGACTTATTTTATGTTTTTTTATTTTCTGTTTATATATTATTCATAGTAACATTCGCCTCCATTTAACCGTTATTATACTTGATGTGTTTATAACTATTTAAATTTTGTATTTTATTTATATGATGAGTAGTATTTAGTTAATATCATAATGTCGCACAAAAAACAAAACATGATTTACTTATTCTTTAAAATGACTTTAAGTTTATTCATCAGTAGCTTAGAAATAGTCTTACCATAAATAATATTTCAATAAATGTCGGTATTAAAGAATACATTTGTTTGAAATAAAATAACCAAAAACAGTTTGTTTGTTTAAGGAAATGAGAGTTAAAATTCTAAAGATCAACGTTTCAAACGTCCGAAATTCACATTGAATGGTTCGCCATATTTGAAACCAACAATTAAACAAAACAGTTTAGTTTGATGAAAGCATATACTCCGATTAATACTAATAATAGGCGTGTTTTTTTTCACGCGTATATACGCTTAAAATGAACAGTGCACAAAAAACGACAAATTTTTTGTTTTAGCAATTTGGCATCACAAGTTGATGATATGTAAACGAGAGGAGAAAGAAGAGCAACGTCAGCGGGAATTTTTTCTCCAGAGAACAGAAAAATCTCTTGCTCAAAGAAGAAAACCAAGAGAATGAAGAAAAGAGATCTGGATAGAGAAAGAGATACGAAGGCATGGAACATACAAAAGTAGGCAATGGTTTCCTTTGATTTGAAATATAACAACAGCAAAATCATAGCTTGCTTGGGTAATTATTAAATGAAATGAATTTCGAATGAATTTCGGAATGAATTGTTGCAAATTCATTGAAAAAGGTATATGGTAGCATTGTTTTTATATCCGCTTATTTCATAAGCGTGGATAATTATCGCCGCTAACTAAGCGGATAGAGAAATTTATTGTTGCTGCATTTGCATGCAAATATTTTCTTAAGCGTATATACGCGTGCAAAAAAACACGCCTAATGTTTTATTTATTGCGCTTATTTTGGGATTTATGTTTTGTTTATATAAAGAGTTCTCATCTACTCAATTATAAATATCAATTTTTTTGTATACATGAACCATGAAAGGGCATTTGATGAATTCAACACATTCAGAAGGGTTTTCCAACAAGAGGTGTTATTTTGAATAGCCCGCTATTTCGGTAGCTGTCACTTTTACATTTGACAAGTAGAAACTACGCCATTAATAAAAATGGAATGATATACGCTTTAACAACGCATTGAAATCATTAAAATTCACTATGAAAATGGTGAACATTTGGCAGAGACGGTTCGTAAAACTAAAACATTTTTGGGTCGTCGTGAAGCACCTTTCGGACCGCAATACAGAAATTGGTGGCCAAATTCGAGCTGTTGGGACAACTTAGTGATTTGAAGAATAGCCAATAGCCCAACATCGATTCAAGACCTCAAAGATGGAATTCTTGAGGCTATCGAGGACATAGGGCAGCCACTTTGCGATTTGGTTATGGAAAATTTCATAAAAAGGATATGGTCCTGTAAGCGTGCTCGTGGCAGCCATAAGGCTGATGTTCCGTTATTAACGGCATATTTTCCTCTTTATAATGAAATAAACATCCGATCATCTATCTCAAAAAATGCCATTTTTCTTTGAATATCAAAATAACACCTCTTATTGGAAAACCCTTTACCACCAATTTCTATGAAGGACTTTGTTCTTGTCTGAAGAATTTTTGGGCAACGCTAAAGAGAAGTTTCGTTATTATTATTAATTTTTATCTGCATAAGGGTGTACTATTTGAGGATATTGTTCATGTTATTAAATTAAGTTAATGTTTATTTATTGTTATTCGCCAAAGAACCAATGCGAGATATTGATGGTTCTCGTTTTGGTGGGACTACCGGTTTGTTTGGTGGAATAGGTGGTGGAACACCTCTTGTTCCCACTATTGCAGTATTCGATATTGTTGGTAATGGTGTCACTGTCACATTGGCCAATGTGTTATTAATGGGAAGAGCAACAATTTTTTGGGTAGGCGCATTTGTTACTGCTGGTATAGTTGTGGCTGCCAATGTTATTGATGGTGCTGCTGATGCCGTTGATGATTGTAATGGCATATTTGTTGTTTGAATAGAGCTAGATGTTGCGTTAGTAATAGCTGTTGTGAGGACAGGTGATGTCATGTTTTGTAGCTGCTGTTGCGGCGATTGCTGCTGCTGCTGCTGAATTGATTGGGATGACGTGGCAGATGCTGGTGAAGAGCGATGGATTAAAGCCGGTGACATTCCCAGGGCAACAGTCGTTATTCCTTGCTATATTTGGTTAAAAGTTTTAATAATTTTTAAATATTATCTTGCTAAAAACGATTAATTTGAAAACAAACCGTCGTCAGCATGAATACTGCGATTGTTTTCAATGATGATAATATAAACTACTAAACTAAACTAAGTAAAATTTGCTTAAGTAACTCAGTATACTATCTACAGGCTTTCCAATAAATAGAGTGGCGCGACAGCTCGTCAACAATTCTCTGAGTGCGTGCGAAGAATTGAGGGGGTCTACAATTTAACGCCGATTCCGAACAGCAAATTTTTAAAGCACTTTTTCATGACAGACTGATACTCTTGGAAGTTTTATTGGGTTTTCCAATAAAAATTGGAAATTGGAAAACCCTTTACTTAATTGAAGCGTTGAGAATGAGAAGGGGTTAAGTGACATTTTTAAATTCTTCTATTTTTTCAACTCGTCCGTCTGTGTAAGATGACAATGGAAAACTCACGCTGTTCCATTATGGTCGGAAAAATCCTAACGGATGCTTTTGATGTCAAAAAAGGTTTTAGACAAGGCCATGCGTTGTCATGCGATTTCTTCAATATCATTCTTGAAAAGATTGTGGAAAGCTCCAACGTCAACACAAGAGGAACAATCACAATCAAAAGTCCGTCCAGCTATTAGGATACGCAGACTACATTGACATAATTGGAAGAACACAGCGTGATGTCAATGGCGCCTTTGTGAGAATTGAGACAGAAGCGGCAAAAATGGGTTTAGCGGTAAAAGAGGGAAAAACGAAGTGTATGCTGTCTTCGAGGAAGGACACCCAACACCGACGGCTCGGACAGAACGTCCCAATAGACGCATATAACTTTGAGGTAGTAGAAGATATTGTCTACCTAGGCTCCGCTATAAACACGGGCAATAACACACACCGAGATCAGCAATTGAGTGGAAAAGCCCTCTTTCGAGCAACTAAGTTAAAATTGTACAACACACTCATCACTCCAGTCCTGCTGTATGGCAAGCAAGGACCTTGACAAAATCGGATGAAAGTTCCTTAGGCTGTTTCGAGACGAAAGTTCTTTGGGTCATCTTTGGCCCCGTGTGCATTGAAGGGGAATGGCGAAGAAGATACAACAGCGAACTTTACGGGTTGTACAACGACATGGACCTAGCTAGAAGGGTCAAGGTCCAGAGACTCAGATGGCTCGGTCCTTTAGAGCGGATGGACACCAATGCTCCGGCCCGGAAAGCCTTCGACACTATTCCCGAGGGACATAGGAGGGGAGGAAGACCGCGACTCGGGTGGCGCACTCAAGTCGAAGAGGACCTCAATCATCTTGGAGTGCAAAACTGGAGACGACTAGCTAAGGACCGAGCTAGCTGGCGGAGACTGTTGATTGAGGACCAAGTCCACAACGGACTGCAGTCTTTTTTGGCGACATCGCGATGTGTTCGGTGGACAAGAGGTGGTCAGTGATACACATACCGAGAATCTCGAGATGTTCGGTCTCATTGATGCAAGTGCCACTCATGAACAGTGGCAAGGGGGGTACATCACGCTTCAACGATACAAGACAGCATTGAGTTTTCGAAGCATTAAACTCTACACGGTTTTTAATCCCCCATTGGACAATGCTGTTTAGGTCAGAGTTTAATGAGCTTATCATATTTTGCCGTTGCAGTTCCACATCCGAAGAGGAGGGATGTGAATCTGGGAACGAATATGAGAAGCTAAGGGAACTATCGTCAGCGAAACAATTTATTGGATTAGAAGGAACAGACAAGAGATCATTAATAAAAATGAGACGGAGCACTGGGGCACGACAGCATTTATATTGTGTGTTTCAGACTTGATTCCGTCCAATACAACTTGTGTTGAAAGGTTCGAAATAAAATTTCTAATCCAAAGAAGAAGGAATTCATCGATACCGAAAGCACGCTTTTTCGATAAAAGAGCAAGATGCCAAACTCTAACAAATGCCTTTGAAATATCAAGTGCAACAATCTTACTTTCTCCAAAACGATGTAAAGATATGTTCCACTGTTCGGTGAGATAAATCATCAAATCACCAGTGGACCTGTTGCTGCGAAAGCCGTACTGCCGGTCATTAAGAAGCTTTCGGTCTTCGAGATATTTCTTGAGCTGATAGTTTATCAGCGTTCATGACCTTAGAAAGAAGGGACGTAAGTGCAATCGGACGATAATTGGAGGGAGAAGAAGATTCGCCTTTTTTTGGAATAGGCTGGACAAATACTGTTTTCCAACTGCTCGGAACGAGCCCAAAAGAATAGGATAGATGGAAAAGCGTACGCAAGGGTTTTGCCAGCGTGGAAGAACACCTCTTCAGAATAATAGCGGGTATACCATTGTCTCATATTATCGCACAGGTGGCCTCAAATAAGGTGGCGATTTTTGTAGAAAAAAAAATGCTTACTGCCGAAGCTGGGGCTTGAACTCTATCCTCTGAACCATGGCCACCTGCTGGCCAAATATAAAATTACTACAATCTAGATACTATATTTAAAAAAAGTTGAATAAAAAAAATACCTGAACTTGTAGTGGAGGTGGTATATTTTCTTCAACTAATGTAACATTTGTCGCCCTTAAGTTTTGACTAGATGATAACGATCTGGCAATTCCAGTTGCTATTAAAAAAAAAAACATAATAATTAATAAAGAGGAAATTGCTTTCTCAAAAATATTATTACTTGGTCCAGAGACTGGGACGCTTGACACCGTTGCCGTTGGTTGAACGATCTTTGCAATGTTAGCAAGTATTGATGAAGTTCCACTGCAGTCATCTAGAAAAAATACATTTAATGGACTTTTCAAAAAAAAAAAAAAACAAAAAAAACAAAGGCATAGACTTGTATTACCTCCTAATGGCCTCGATTTCGCTGGTATTGGTACAGGAACACATTGTAGTCGTTGCGGAGAGGCATTTGTGTTTTTAAGAGCTTCGTTTTCACTCTTTAGCTGCGTGACTTCTGTTTCGAGTTCTTTTAATCTAAATTTGACAAAAGAATATTTTAGTGAAAGGCACACACACACACACACACCCATATACATATGTGATTTTATAATAAACGTATACTTTAAATGGGGGGCGGAAGCACAATAGAAAACAAACCTCTTTTCCTCTTTAGCGATTGCCAACCTTAAGCTCTTGCGTTCATTTTCGAATGTTTTAGTCTGTTTCTCCAACTCGGCTTCCATGCGCAACGACTTCTTGCTTTCTTCTTCCAAGCCTTCGGCCAATGAATCCGAGCGCTGCTTTTCTTCACTCAATATTTGCGCCAAATCCTCCGACCGTTTACCCTCTTCCGTGTATTTCATTAATATCTTTTTGCGTTCGGCGATTAAAAGTAATACAATTTGTTTCTGTCGTCCTCGTTCATAATCTAGGGACTCTTGAAGCTTTTTCATGTCCTTCTCCAATTTCTTTGTTAGTGTACGTTCGGCTTCCAGTTCTTGCTTCAATTTGGTTCGTTCCATTTCCAGACCATAAGTTATATCATCACCTTGAGCAGTATCGTGTTCGTGTTTACGTTTCTCCTCTTCAAGCTCCTGTAACATTCGCTGGTTGTTGTCCAGTGAATCAGTCAATATACTCACCATACGCGCATGTGTATTGCGCTGTTTGTGCACCATTTGATACAGTGATTCCATTTGTTGTTCAATAATTAATCGTACTTCCATGTCCGCTTGCACAGCAGCAGTTGACGATTGTCGGCTAATCAAGTTGCCACTTAATGCTATTTTATCACGAAACAGTGCCGCATGTGGATCATTTTGTTTGACAGGATATGAA
This sequence comes from Sphaerophoria rueppellii, assembly GCA_920937365.1. Lineage (NCBI taxonomy): Eukaryota > Metazoa > Arthropoda > Insecta > Diptera > Syrphidae > Sphaerophoria > Sphaerophoria rueppellii. The sequence goes on along the minus strand of CAKKXW010000006.1, from coordinate 5,289,250 downwards.
CGAAGATGTGTTATGAATTGTTTAACACGCTCATTACGCAAAGCTGCTATCACTACTTCGCGAGCTTGCAGTTCTCCTTCCAGATAGACGAGCATTTTTATTAACTCACTACGAGGCATGTCTGTCCGGGAGCAATTCTTCAAAATTAGGAAACGATTTTGGGTTTTTTCATTGAATAAAGACGATTGATTGAGTTTTATTACCTGATTATTTACGGCTTTCATTGTTAGGAAATCAAATTTGCTACTAAGATTATCTGAAACGTCAGCTACACCACCCGATTTGTTTCCAACACCGACATACCTAGCTGTTCCGTGGGTAATATCGCTTCCAAATGGGTCGTTTATGTCCGAATCTAAATCGACAAGATCAGTTTTGTGTTTTGTTTATTCGCCTTTTACTTTAAGAGCTAAGTTACCATAAGCATGTAAGTTTTTTTCGCAATTTATTGTGGAGTTTAATTCCCTTTCGGCTTTCATGAAATCTCCGCTGTTATGTGCTCCTGCCATTGTTGTTTTTTTTTTTTTTTTTTTATTATTATTATTGTTTTTAATCACAATAAAACAAATTATATATCAATTATTGTTCTGCTGATTGTTTTTCTTTCAGGCTGGAACCACCACACAGCTCAGTTTTCTAAGCCTAAAGATCAACCCTCAAAATATATTTATGTATAATCTCCAAGATGATTCTGTTCTTCAAGGGAGAAGAGCAAACACGCACACATTTATTTCACAAATGAAAAAATATTTCCAGTTTTTTTTTTCTTTTTTGTGATGTAAGTTTCTTGATATACAGTTTTCGTATTTTATTTGGACTAGTTTTGGATTGTATAAATGGCAAATGACACAATTAATGTTACGCAGAGTTTTGTTGTTTTTTTGAATAATTTTATTATTTAATAGAAAAACAGTTAAACCAATTCAGAAATGATAAAAACTCGGATACATGAATGAACAATCGCCGGACACAGTATTTCCATGTTTTATCTTCCATTTAAAAATGAATGGAAATAAGACTTACATTTTTGGCTTAAATGATATCCGCCGGATTATTTGTATTACTTGCAGGTTTTTTCTGCTGTTTACACTATTTAGTGTAAAAAAAAACAACGAGGACAACGAAAGACAATTAACAATTTACCGAGTGGAGCTAGAATTTTTGTTTGTTTTATTGTGTACAAGTTTTTTGTCAACATTTTTTTTACGACACATAATATACGTACATATTCAAATTTGTGTTCAATGTATGCACTTAATTTTCTTGGCTTAGAAGAATTAATTAACAACAATAAAAAAAAAAAAAAAGGAATAAAAATTCTCACACAAACTGACCCAGAGACCCTTTTAAATTCATTTCTGAACTAACCATAAAGAATGAATCTTTGTATATGGAACAGCTAGTACTACCATGATTGGTTTTCTGCCTGGTTTGACAGATCTTCTGTCAAACCAGGCAGAGAACACACAATACAAACCTATGTAAAAAAAACTGCTTCTGTGAAAAAATCTAAAGATGACACCACCATCGTTTTCCATCTTGAGACTACTCCCCAAATAGATATACAAAGCAAAGGAATGAATCACATTCTCGTCTGCGTACTGCGTTACGTTACGATACAAACATTGTATATGGAATCAGCTAGTATTATCAAGAATGGTGTTTTCGATTTCTTGTGCCTTTGTATATGCAACAACAAGTACTACTTTTATGGAGTACCGGCGGGAAACGTCTTGTCGTAGTGGAGGGCAAACAACTTCACTTAGGTCGAAATTCATTAAACAAAAAATATAAAACATTCCTTTCCTGTATGATTAATGACAGATCTTCTGTCAAACCAGGCAGAGAACACACAATACAAACTTATGTAAAAAAAAATGGTTATTTCTGCTTGTAACCAGTTGTCGCTTCAGTCGAGTTCCATTTCGATAATACCTGTTAAATTTATATACAAATAGCTATAGCAAAACAAAAAAAAAATCCCAACACCAACCTTATGTAAAAAAAAATAAGTAATGTGCCAGGTCTCAAGATGGCACTACAATCGATTGCCAGGTCGCAGCTCGCAGGTACTAGCTAGATAGAAATACAATGGATTCAAATCACTGATCTCTATATTACACTGAATAGTGCATTACCACTGATCTCTATAAATCTATAATAAACTGGATAGTGTATCCATACAGAAAAAGTGACTCCATTTGAAGATTGTTATAAAGTCGAAAAGGGAAAAATTCGTATAACAGTATAACAAAAATAAGCGACAAAGATTCCCTTATCTCTAAATTACTGATCTCTGTATCGGTGCAAAGAACAGAGTAGTTTGTTTTCATTTATAACGTTTTTCTATTTTAGTTCGTAGCTCTGAGGTCAGGGTCTTCATAGCTTGCTGAACAGACTCTGAACCATAGATAACATATATTACCTAGAGTCCCGACTTTCTTCCTCCCTTTCCGAAAACACCCGCAAATCTCCTCTGAGGTGAACTCTCACGATCCTCTCTTTTTTTCGTGTCCGTGAAACTTTAAAGAAAGAAAAAAAAAAAAAACAAAATTCACCTCAGCCATCGGTACATTTTTTTCTTGGCCCAAAGTGACAGAAGGCAATCGTGTGAAAAAAAAAAATGATTTGTTTTTGTTTATTTGTTCAAGATGAAATCAAAACAAATGTCGAATTTCTGAGTTTATCAAGCAACGAATTGTAGGTATTTGGAAGAAGGTGAAACGCTCATTACAGAGGTAAGTTAATTTAATCAATAAGCGAAATTCCAAAGTCCTGAAGATTGTTACGGACCTTAAATTCGAAATGAGTAATGAAATAAGAACACTCTGTTTAAATACGGAATTCGAAAATGAAAAATCCGAAAATCGAGAATAAGACTTCCGCTCGCTGACGTTACGTAAAGCCAGTGAGTACCAACCTACCCAAGCGTTGACTTACTACCGCCAAAACTTTCTCTAGGTCTTTTCCTTTTGACCGTCAAGCTATCAAGTCCAAACGCTAAGGTACGTTTCATAAGGTTTGTTCGATGTACCCAGCCCCGGGGCGCTCCGGTGCTTGTCATACTGTGAACGGAGTTGTCAAAAAACTGAAAAATTTCTCTGGGTTTGGTTTCACATCGAACGCGTAAGTAATGCTCTGTTTTTTTTCTCTTTGTTGTATAGCAACAGCTGATTCGAACAGCTCCGAAATTCTCGCCACGAAAAAAACTTGGGGTGATTCAGAGCGCTCCCGGTGCGATCACTGAATGCACATCGAACACGGTGGAAATGCACCGGGGCTAAAAAGGAGCGACATCGAACAGCTCAGTGCGAAATCAGAGCGCCACAGAGCGACCCAGAGCGCACATCGAACAAACCTATAGTCTTAAAAAGTTTGATATTTTCTTATAAGTGATTCCATAGGGCAACGTGGTCATTCTTGTGACCATCGATTAAAAGGCATAAAGTCTATCCAACAAAGAAATAATTAAGTAGGGTTATTAAGAGAGTCACACACCCGCATAGGAAAAACGAAATAAACTGCACGAGGTAAGCCCAAATAAGTCATAAATGTTTAGCTTGTTATAATAAAATCATGTGTGTACACGCGAGACCCAGCGAGACACCGCGAGACTAAAGCGTGACTCGACAAGCTACAGCGAGGAAAAATCGGGGCCACGTAAAGGTGGCACAAGCTACACGTAAGTCACTAGCGTG
>CAKKXW010000006.1:5234583-5248109 GCA_920937365.1 Sphaerophoria rueppellii | reverse complement strand
CCTCGTAACCTTCGATCTGTCAATCTTTTCTACATTCCCAATCATCGTACCAACTATGGCCACTTTGAACCATTGTCAAGAATTCTTCGCAATTCTAATAATGCGATGTTTATGTTAGATTTCCATCGTAATAAAACACATCTTAAAAATACCCTTTACTTTTCTCCACCTTCGTTATAAATGTATCACCAGTCACCACCCATTTTCAATGCAGTACGTTGTCCCTTTAATTTTAACATTAGAATGTAAGCATATTTGGTTCTTTTGTATTAAAGAATCTTATGTGGGCCCTAGGCCCCACAGGCATTAAAGTTGTTAAAGATAACAAGAACCAAACAAAAAAAAAAAAATGTTAAGTTAAGTTAATTTTTAAGTTAAAGCTTGTATTAAGCTAATAAAATAAAATAAAATAAAATAAAATAAATGTTCTTAAGAGTGATTTTTAATGAGCAGTGATCTGTGAGCAGTTTACAAAAAGAGCAGTTTAAAGTAGCAGCTATTTGATCTCTCTTAAATGAGCAGTTTATATTGAAAAAGGACCGACAAATGTACATATTCTTACAAAAATTTTTTTACACTATCAGATATACCTGCACACATTTTTTCATTATTTAAGGAAAATTATGGCCCCCAAGCTCAAGTGCTCACTGGTCACTGCCTCTTAGGAGAGGCTTTCTGCTCACTGCTTTTCTGCTCATTTGTCATTGCTTATTTTCTAACAGCTTTTCTGCTCTATTTTCTACTCTTATAAATGAGCAGTGAATAGATGAGCAGAAAAGCATTGACCAGAAAAACAGTGAGCAGAATAGCACTGAGCAGAAAAGCAGTGAGCAGATAAGCAGTGAGCAAAAAAGCAGCGAGTCAAGATGATTTTTCAATGAAATTCCGGATCATTTTCATGCATTTCAAGGATCCAATCAGCAAAGACACGACGTTGTTGATGATCAGCCGGCTTGAGTTCTTGTGTTAACTGAACTTTATAAGTCTTAAGACCAAAGTCTTTGTGCAAAAAACGGTATAATGACGTTTGTGGAATGCCTAATTCCAAAGAATGACGAGCAATGGACAAACCTGGGTTTTCTTCAACACTTTGGGCTTCTTCATTTGTTCTTGAGCGACATGCACGGGTTTTATTCTTCACATCACTAACTTTTCCCAAAAGCTCGAATTCACATTACCCAAAATGAGAAAGAAAAAAAGTTCTACGAAGTAAATTAAATTAAGATATTGACTTCATATTATTATGTCAATAAATAACAAATTTACTTAACATATCTTAAGATATAAAGTTTAAAATAATTGAGGTACAAACAACATAAAAAACATAAATACTTACTTACTTAAGGTAGCGCTACAGTCCGTTGTGGATTTGGGCCTCAATCAACAGTCTCCGCCAGCCAGCTCGGTCCTTAGCTAGTCGTCTCCAGTTTTGCACTCCAAGTTGATTGAGGTCCTCTTCCACTTGAGTGCGTCACCTGAGTCGCGGTCTCCTTCTCTTCCTACATCCCTCGGGAATAGTGTCGAAATCTTTCTGGGCCGGAGTATTGGTGTCCATCCGTACTAAATGACCGAGCCATCTCAGTCTCTGCACCTTTATCCTTCTGGCTAGGTTCATGTCGTTTACGGGTTGTAAACTTCGCTGTGATATCTTCTCCGCCATTCCCCTTCAATGCACATGGGGCCAAAGATGACCCGAAGAACTTTTCTCCCCAAACAACCTAAGGCACTTTCATCCGATTTTATCAAAGTCCATGCTGCACCGTAAAGCAGGACTGGGATGATGAGTGTGTTGTACAGTTTTACCTTAGTTGGTCGAGAGAGGGCTTTTCCACTCAATTGCTTTCTTAGCCCAAAGAAACAGCAAGAGTTATTCTTCGTCTGATCTCGGCGCTGGTGTTATTGCCCGTGTTTATAGTTGTATGCGTCTATTGTGACGTTCTGTCCGAGCCGTCGGTGGAGTTCTGCACTATCTTCTCAAGAACGATGTTAAAGAAATCGGACGACAGTGCATCGCCTGGTCTGAATCCTTTTTTGACGTCGAAAGAATCCTTAAGCTCGTGTCCAACCTTGATGGAGCAGGGTGAGTTCTCCATCGTCATTTTGCACAAGCGAACGAGCTATGCAGGGATGCCAAAACTAGACATAGCTTTATACAGTTCGTCTCTGCAGATGCTGTCATACGCGGCCTTAAAATCGATGAAAAGGTGGTGGGTATCGATTTGGAGTTCACAGATCTTTCCGCAACGTGTAAATTTGGTCGATGATTGACTTTCCTGGCCTGAAGCCACATTGATAAGGACCATTCAGATTGTTGACTAAAGGCTTCAGACGTTCACATGTTACGGCAGAGAGGATCTTGTAGTCTATTTATTTAAATATTTATTTTGAAATCGTTAAATACTAACGTTACATAAATGAGAAAAAAACTTATATCTATATAGTGTTCTATAAAACATAGTTTTGAATTCTACAGTTTTCAAATTGTCATTAACGTAAAGATATAAGTAATAAGAAGTAATAAGAAGAATAGATGGAGATCATTTGGTTTAAAGTACTATTTGCACCAAAGTTTGGCCTGCTAAAAATAAGGCATAAGGGTTGCCTAAGTCTGATGGTAGATTGGCTATAGTTAAAATTCAGTCGACAAAGAAGTGAAGTTAATGTCTTGCCATTTATAATATAAGCAGTAAAACAGAATTGGATATATTTTCGATGATTTTCAAGTGATGGAAGATTTATCAAAACAAGCCTTTGCGAGTACATTGGACCAAGAAAGAAAACTGAGACAGAATCGCAAGAATCTTCGCTGAATTGCTTCAATCCTCAATATTTGAACAGAGTAGTAAGGTGCCCAAACCACACCGCCGCCGTCCTCAAGAATGGGTTGCACAAACGAAATAGTTTTGCGAACATATGGATCCTTGAAATCCCGTGAAAATCGCTTAATAAATCCGAGTTTTTTTTTTATTATAAAGTCTATGTGGTCATTAAAAGTAAGTTTAGAGTTTAAAATAATTCCTAGGTTAGAGAAAAGTGAAACTCTATTCAAAGGGTCCGAGCTAAAAGTGTAGTTATGTGTTATAGTCGTTTTTTTGCGTGTAAAGCTCATTACTTTACACTTGTCAATATAAAGAAAAAATCTATTTTTACTGCACCACTCCCTAAAACTTATTAAATCATCTTGCAAAAGCATGTTAAGTAGACTGGTTCCTCTGTAGTTGGCGCAGTTTCGAGGATATCCCTTTTTCAGGATCGGGGAAACAATGCTGAGGTTCCATTCATCGGGCATGCATTCCTCTGACCATATTTTACAGATGATTTGGTGCATGCTCCTATCTAGCTCATCGCCTGCTCGGCAGCTAGGCCATCTGCTTCAGCGGCTTTGTTGGATTTCAGCCGTGATATTGCCGTTTTTACTTCTTCTAGGTCGGGTGCACGGAATTGTTGGCTATCATCGTGTCCGATGAAAGGCTCCTATCTGACGGCGGGTGGTGTTTTGTTCGTCATCGCCGTTATACAGTCTACAGAAGTGGTCTTTCCGAATCCCCAGCATTGACTGCGATTCTACTATGATGTTCCCTTGTTTATCTCTGCAGGTATCGGCTCTTGCTCGATGACCTTGAGCCAGCTGTTTAACCTTTCGATAAAACCTCCGAACTTCATTCCTGCTCTCTCAACATCCTCGATCTGACGCTTCTCATGCTCTTTCTATTTTCTCCTGAGAAGCCGGCATTCCTATCTCCTCTTTCGCTCATAGAGCACAAGAGAAGCACTTGTCCATCTATGCCTTCGTCAAACCAGCGGTTTCGTTTTGGTGGCTGTGTGAAACCCAGCACATTAGAGGCGGCATCTCTAACTGCTCTCTGGCAATGTTGCCACTGGTCTTCGATACTTGATGTTGGCAGTATTGGACTCCTTAAGAAGTTACTTGACACTCGATGAGAGAAGGATCTGGCGTTCTCTTGCTATTGTAGCCGTTCGACGTCGAATTTTCTTGCAGCATTTCCTTGTTTTGGCCGTTGTCGGGATATTCGTAGCACTACCTTGGCTACGACGAGGTAGTGGTCCCAGTCGATGTTGGCTCCTCGGAATGTTCGAACATCTAAAATGCTGGACAAGTCTCTTCCGTCGATCGCAATGTGATCAATCTGGTTGACGGTTGATTGATCAGGAGATCTCCATGTACCTTTATGGATGTTGAGATGAGGAAACCAGGTGCTTGCTACCACAACATTTCGCCCCGCAATACAATACAAAAATACTTGCTAAAAAAATGCCATAAAAAATTGTCTTTTTCAACCCCTATTAGTGAAAACAGGTTCATTCAAATGAAACATGTTACAAGGGTTGACGAATGTAAAGGGTTTTCCAATAAGAGGTGTTTTTTTGATATTCAAAGAAAAATGGCATTTTTTGAGATAAATAATCGGATGTTTTTTTCATTATAAAGAGGAAGGTACACAAAATCAGCCAAATGGCGGCCACGACCACCCTTACAGGACCATATCCTTTTCATGAAATTTTCCATAACAAAATCGTAAAGTTGCTGCCCTATGTCCTTGATAGCCTCACGAATTCTATCTTTGAGGTATTGAATCGACGCTTATCTTTCACGTGGCCCCAAAGGAAGAAGTTGCAAAGTGTTTAATCACAAGATCTCGGCCAATTGTGATCACATCTTCGAGAGATAAAACGGTTCGGAAACTTTTCCTGTTTACAAACCGTCTCTGCCAAATTTTCACCATTTTTATAGTGAACATTTTATAGTTAAAATTCTTGCTAGGAATAACTTGTTCATGATTTTTGAGTCTTTCTCTTTCACAAATATTATCTAATACTTACATTACTTTTTTTAACTTTTCTTTTTTTAAATATAGTTCTACGTTCTTACTTACTTATAGTGGCGCTACAGGCCAGGTCAGACCAGGGCCTCACCACCTGTGCGCTCCACCGGAGTCGAGGTTTTCCTCTTCTGCGACGTCCTTTCGGGTTGGATTTGAAGACTCTTCCGGAGCCGGAGCATTATTTTCCATTCGCTCAACATGACCCAACCATCTTTGTCGTTGGACCTTAACTTTTCTGGCTAGGTCAGTGTCGCTGTACAGCTCGTACAGTTCTTGGTTGAATCTTCTCCTCCATTCTCATTAATGCAGACAGGACCAAAAATCACTCGAAGAATTTTTCTCTCAAAGCAGCCCAAAGCATTTTCATCAGATGTTGTCATGGGTCCATGTCTCTGTACCATACATGAGGACCGGGATGATGAGGGTTTTGTAGAGTGTCACTTTAGTTGCTGAGGAGAGGACTTTACTACTCAATTGCCTTCTCAGTCCAAAGAAGCAGCGATTGGCAAGAGTGATTCTTTGTTTGATTTCAGCGCTGGTCTTGTTGTCTGAGTTGATAGCGGATCCCAGGTAGACAAAGTCCTTAACTACCTTGAAGTTAAATCTGTCTATGTTGACGTTTGCTCCAAGACGTCGTCGATGTTGGTAGTCCTTTCTAGTCGACAGCATCAACTTGGTCTTGTCTTCGTTAAACGCTAGACTCATCTTCCTGGCTTCCGCCTCAAGACTCACAAACGCTCCACTGACTTCACGCTGTGTTCTTCCAATTATATCAATGTCGTCTGCGTATCCTAGTAGCTGGACGGACTTTTGAAAGATTGTTCCTCTGGTGTTGACATTGGAGCTTTGCACAATCTTTTTAAGAATGATGTTGAAGAAATCGCATGACAACGCATAGCCTTGTCTAAACCTTTTTTGACATCAAAAGCATCCGTTAGGTTTTTTCCGACCATGATGGAACAGAGTGAATTTTCCATTGTCATCTTACACAGACGGATAATTTTTTCTGGGATGCCAAATCTAGACATTGCTCTATATAGTTGGTCTCGATGAAAAGGTGGTAGGTATCGATTTGAAGTTCCTGGGTCTTCTCCAAGATCTGCCGTAGGGTGAGTATTTGATCGATGGTGGACTTTCCGGATCTGAAGCCACACTGATAAGGACCTATCAGGTTGTTGACAGAGGGCTTCAAACGTTCACACAGCACGGCAGACAAGATCTTGTAGGCGATGTTAAGGAAACTTATGCATCTGTAGTTGGTGCAGTTCAGGGGATCTCCTTTTTTGAGGATCGGGCATACGATGCTGAGGTTCCATTCGTCGGGAATACTTTCCTCCGACCAAATTTTGCAGATTGGCTGGTGCATGCTCCTAACCAAATCATCTCCAGCTGCTTTGTACAGTTCGGTGGCTAGCCCGTCTGCTCCAGCGGCTTTGTTCGAGTTAAGTTTAGATATCGCTATGTTCACTTCGTCCATGTCAGGTGGGTGGAATTGTTGGCTTTCTGCACCCAAATTGAATTGTTCTGTATTGCTGACGGAGTTTTGCTCGTCATCGCCATTATACAGCTTCCGTATCCTCAGTACTGACTGCGGTTCCACTACGACGTTCCAATGATGGTCTCTACAGGCTTCAGTTCGGGGTATATAAGCTCTGGAGGTTTGTTTCACCTTTTTGCAGAACTTTCGAACCTCGTTCCTGTTGTGACATACCTCTATCTCCTCGATCGCGCTTCTCATTCTCCCTATTTTTCTTTCTGAGAAGTTTATGCTCCTCTCTCCTTTTCTGCTCGTAAAACTCACGAGCTGCTCGTGTCCTTCTTTGCAGCTCCACTTTTTAAGCCTCTTGTTTAGCTGCATGTGTTCGCCGGCATTCATCGTCAAACCAGGGTTTTCGTTGTGGTGGCCGTGTAAACCCTAGCACTTCAGAGGTGGCAACTCTGATGGCTGCTTGGCAGTGTTGCCACTGGTTCTCTATATTTTGTGCTAGCAGCAAAGCACTTCTGAGGAGATTTCCGGAGTCCGTTATTCAAAGATTTTAAGAGAAGCAACCAGCCGAATGTAAAAAATTATGAATGCCATGTTTTTAATAATAAGTAGCCAGAAAGTGTTTAATTTTCTATTAGAATTTCTTAGGCTTTAAAATGAATTTCACTGCATGGAATCAAATGCAACTAAAACAGCAAAAAAGTAGAAAAAATTAGTTTGAATATTTAAATCCGTTTTCGAGAAAAAGTTCTGTAGCACCCCCAAGTTCCGGTTTGTGAAAAGAGTTCTCGGTCTCATGAGTATTTGAGCTCGATGAACACAGCCTACAAAATTTTAGCATACACTCGAATTTTTATGTGTTGTTTGTTGTTTTTAATTTTTTTGTGAAATGATTTCAATTATTTATTTGACAGATTACAATCTACTTGTTGTTGGTATTCCATGTTATTACATTTGGAGTATTCCAGCTTTAATAATTGAGTAATGAAAAGCAAACCAAATAAATGGAGATAATGAACAAAGGAACAAAGAGTACAAACAACAACACTGCCTCTCACAACAATTAATATATTAACAAATCTGAAGTACCGATTAAACCGATAAACAGATTTCTACCGTTCCAAACATGGCCTTCAACACGAATAGCGGTTATTCAGGTGATGAACGTGAATCTCGAAGCGGTGGCGATGATCGAGCCGAAAATGATTTGAGCGACAAACCAATTTATTTGTTGGAACATTTAGCAACTTTTACGGTAAACAAGGAAACAGGAATTGTTTATCCGGCAGATGGGATGAGGCGACTCCTACAGCTCGAGAAAACAACAGGAATTTGGTCACAAAAAATGCAACTTTGTTTGGATTATCAGTGGGTGCTTATAATTGACTATGAAACTGGGGTTAGTAACTTCTACTGTTCGATTATTATTGATTCGTACAAACATCTTTCTTGTTATTGATTTGCAGAATATAATTGAAAGATTTCCAGCGTCAATGATACAAGAGCCAACGGCTTTTACAAGTAACGATCCAATGGAAATGTACAACAACATTTTGGTCTTCATTGTAACAGGTGGGTCAGGATCTAGGTCAGAAATGCATATTTTTCAAGTAAGCATATATTTTACCTCTGTTGCAAGTTTGAATTTATTAGCTTGATTTTAATTCCCTTAGTCACAGGGAGTTTCAGCTGTTTATTTGGTGGAAGATTTAAAGCATTTGAGAAACGGAAAACTGGTGACACAACACCGAGAATCTGTTAATATTGCACTTCCACAAATGAAGTCAACATCAATTATCCAACATCGTGGGTTTAATAGAGGTGGTAGTGCTGTTGGAGGTGAACCAGTTGTCGAACATTTTGACATGGGACGGGATGTTGGCAGTGGAATTGTTGGGGAAGTTCCTGGCGCTGGAGTTGTTGGGGAAGGTCATGAAACTGACTCGGAAATAGGATGTGTGAACGATGAGACTAGCTCCACTTCAAGTGACAAATATGAGCGTGACGTCACAGTTCTTAATCACTGTTTTGATGATATAGAAAAGTTTATAGCTCGACTACAGCATGCAGCAGCTGCTTCGAGAGAACTCGAACGTCGCCGACAAAATCGAAAGTCCAAAAAGAAAGACCCTGGTGAAGGACTGCTAACATTACGCACTCGACCACCACACGAAAAAGAATTCATCGACATTTTTGCTAAATTTAAGTTGTCTTTCAATTTGCTGGCCAAGCTCAAGGCTCATATTCACGATCCAAATGCACCTGAGCTGGTGCATTTTTTATTTACACCTCTGGCATTAATTGTCGAGGCATCATCAGATACATATTACAATTCGCAATTACCCGTTAGAGTTGTAAACCCATTGCTAACAAGGGAGGCTGTAAATTTATTGATAAATTGTGTGACGAGCAAAGAAACCGAATTATGGCGATCCCTAGGCGATGCTTGGATGATACCGCGTGATCAGTGGAAGGAAGATGTTGGTTCCTATCATCCGGTTTTTTTGGACGGATGGTCACCAGATTATGTTGTTATTGACGAGCTTGATAACTTGACTATACCATCGAACAATAAACGCGGTATTGAATCGCAACAGAACTTTGGCAATACCAGCACTTTTGGATTGAATAGTATCGGAGGACCAATGTGTGCTGGAGATTTTGATTACGATTCACCGCAACACCATCATTTGCAACATCAAAACCAGACCGTTGGGGTTGGAGTTAGGGGTGAGGATCGTGATATGGACCGAGATCGAATGGATCGAGAGCGAGATCTTAAAGACTTAAGTGCCCGAAGTGACTTTTCTCTTGATTCTATCGAACGTAGTGTCGGTATTACAACGGCTAGTGGTGATGGTATGAACAATCGACCACCAAACAGCATTGAAAATAACACACAAGCAGCATCACAAAGTGATTTCATGCAAACAATAACAGCAGGCATGCAAAATATGTACACAATATCGTGTCCAGTTGGGGGGACCAGAGGCAGATCGAACGTGCTAACAGAACCAGGTAATGCTGCAGTAGCGGCATCTACTTTGGCTGGTGCACCAGCTGGTTCCAGTGGAAATGGCGGCGGTGGGGTTGTTGATGCGAGTGTTACCCTACAAGAACATGGCGACGATCAAACTGTTGAATCATGGGTGGATGAACTTCAAGCTACAGGCGCCAAAATAGTGCTTGTTACATATCCGAGAACAGCTAATAACGATAAAGAGCTTAGTGTGGTTCGAGGGGAGTATTTAGAGGTATTAAAATCTTATAAGCATTAAACAATTTTTTTTTGAATTTGGTTTATCCATTCCAGATTTTGGACGATAGTAGAAAATGGTGGAAAGCACGAAATATTCAAGGACAAGTTGCCCATGTACCACATACTATTGTCACTCCTTACAATAATTTTAACGAAGCAGATTTTAATAATCAATTCTATTTGCATAGTTATAAATCGCATGGTCCTGTAAGTCTTGTTTTACAATTTTTTTTTTAAACATTCAAATGTTACAAAATTTCGTATTTCAGGAAGTTTTCTCTCAATTAGGAGTTAATAATACACAGAACCCTGCTGAGTGGGTGCGTAATAAACACATTGGTAAGAAAGGAGAATTTCGATATTTTTAATGCAATCACATATTTGGAATTATAAAATTCCTTCAAATGCTTATAATTCACGCTTGGTTGCTTCCTTTGTGTTATATAAATTGCATTTTTTCTACATTGAAAATTGTTGATTTGTTAAAAAAAAATTTGTTACCTTCGTTTTCAACAATATTATTATTTTGCAGTATTGTGTTCATTTGTTTATGATTCACAAACAATTTTGTTCATTTGCTAAGCTAGAAACATTTCCTTTCAATCTTTTTTTAATGATGTTATAATATTATTTTTAATTTCGTTACATATATTTAAAAAAAAAAAATTAAAGAAAACTACAAGACGCATTCTGTAATAAGTAAAAGTAATAACATGAACTCTTAAGCGTGTTTATTTCTTAAGTAAAAAAAACACTAGCAATAACAAAATTAAAAGAAAACAAACAGAAAATCTATAAAAACAAATTTTATTGGTATAAAAGAAATTAGAAATTACTTATAGAAACATTTTCTTAAAACAATTTTTACCACATATTGTAACCAAAAACTAAAATTTAAAATATTTAAGTAATATTTACACGAATAAATAAAATAAAAACTTAATGGAAAATGAAATGCTATAATTTGAGATTATTTAACAATAAACAACGATTTAATAATTGTTACGAAGGTACGTTCACCAATCATCTTGAACGCTCTGTTTTGAATACTGTCCAAAAGGCTTAAGTACGTCGCTGGAGCACCATCAGCCCAAACGTGAGAGTTGCTTTGGACGTATATGTGTTTAATAAATGGTAGATAGATCAGAAGGGGAAACAAATTTCTTGCATCGTCTTAAAAGGCCTAAACATCTTGCGGCATTTTTGGCGACATCGCGTATGTGATCGTTCCACAAGAGGTGGTCGGTGACACACATACCGAGAATCTCGAGATGGTCGGTTTCACTGATGCTAGTGCCACTCATGGACAATGGTAAGGGGGGTATATCTCGCTTCAACGATAAAGCATTGAGCTTTCGAAGCATTAAACTCTACTCTGTTTTTTAATCCCCATTGTACAATGCTGTTTAAGTCAGAGTTTAATGAGCTTGTCATATTTAGCCGTTGCAGGCCCACATCCCAAGAGGAGGGATGTGAGTCTGGGAACGAATATGAAAAGCTAAGGGTACTATCGTCAGCGAAACAATTTATTGGATTAGAAGTAACAGATAAGAGATCATTAATAAAAATGATAAAGAGGGTCGGAGACAAAACGGAGACCTGGGCCACACCAGCATTTATATTGTGGGTTTTAGACTTGAACCCGTCCAATACAACTTGTATAGAACGGTTCGCAAGACAATTTTCAATCCAACGAAGAAGGGACTCAGCAATACCGAATGCACGCCTTTTCGATAAAAGAGCAAGATGCCAGACTTTATCAAATGTTTTAAAAATATCAAGTGCAACAATCTGATTTTCTCCAAAACGATGTAAGGATTTGTTCCACTGTTCGGTGAGATAAGCCATCAGATCACCAGTGGGCCTGTTGCTGCGAAAGCCGTATTGCCGGTCATTAAGAAGCTTTCGGTCTTCAAAATATTTCTTAAGTTGATAATTTATCTGGACAAATGCTGTTTTCCAACTACTCGGAACGAGTCCAGAAGAGTAGGATAGATGGAAAAGCTTACGCAAGGGTTTTGCCAGCGTGGAAGAATACCTCTTCAGAGCAATAGCGGGGATACCATCCGGACCAGCGGATTTATGTATGTTCAGATCCCTTAGGACTCTTGCCACAGCACAGGTGCAACAGAAGATTTGTTACATGGAATCTTTGACGCGCTCAAGAACTGGAGGAGCCATGACACTGTCTGGCAGCGAAGAGTTGGAGGCGAATTGCGAGGCAAACATGTAAGCTTTCGCGAGAGAGCTAACAACTAGAGTGTCATTGGCAACAAGGGACCGAGGAAGAAGAAGAATTCTTCATATTTTTTTACAAATATTCAAAAATTCTTACTGCCTTTGGGACATTGCAGTATTTTTTGCCTTAATTTCTGGTCATGCAAAAACTTGGTCCTTCGAATATGGGCATTGTAGACCTTCTTGGTTTGTTTAAACTTATTCCGGTTTTCCTCAGTTGGGTTGGCACAGACCAACTGAGGAAAACGGTAACTTACCTCTTTAACCCTGATAACCTCTTTACAGTTCACATAAAACCATGCGTTCTGTTTTGGTTTGATACTTTTAACCGTATTCTTGATAAAAGTTCTCATTTCCAGAAGAATTAAACTTGTCATCAAATCAAATCCGCACTGAAGTCTACGCCACTATCGATGAAGCATATGACCAATTAAAGATCCTGAAGAAGTTATTGAGACCGTCCCAGTTGGCTATCTCGTACTGCCAAACGGTTCTCTTAGGAGCCCTTTCTTTAACTGGAAGTTTTTGACACGAGAAATTAGCAGATATGACAAAATGGTCAGATCGGCCTAGAGGCGATAGTACACTTATTGCATACTTATCAGGGTCAGAGGTAAGAAACAAGTCAACAGTGTTTTCTTAACATCGTCAGGATTTAAAAAAGAAAAACCAACCAACAAACTTATGCAAAATGAAGTGCTTCTGTCTAAATTCTCAAGATGGCGCTACCATCGTTTGCCATCTTGAGACCACTCCCCAAATAAACTTAAAACGAGTTATTGTATGTCCATTAATGGTATAATCATAATAATAATAATAATAATAATAAACATCAAGTATTTTTGCTCAATATGAACTTTTGCCAAAAATGGCTATCTCTGCTAGGTGGCGCTAGGTCTATGGGGGCCTAAAGATCGGAGATCCTTTGTATACAGACTAGACTAGTCTACCAAGAATTGAATTTTTGAATTTTGCTGCTCTGCTTGGTTTACTTACTTACTTACTTATGGTGGCGCTACAGTCCAGGTCAGACCAGGGCCTCACCCAACAAACTTCTCCAGCCAGCTCGGTCCCTGGCTAACTGTCTCCAGTTTCGCACGCCTAGTTGGTTCAGGTCCTCTACCACCTGTGTGCTCCACCGGAGTCGCGGTCTTCCTCTTCTGCGACGTCCTTCCGGATTGGATTCGAAGACTCTACGAGCCGGAGCATATTTTCCATTCGCTCAACATGACCCAACCATCTAAGTCGTTGGACCTTAACTTTTCTGGCTAGGTCAGTGTCGCTGTACAGCTCGTACAGTTCTTGGTTGAATCTTCTCCTCCATTCTCCATTAATGCAGACAGGACCAAAAATCACTCGAAGAATTTTTCTTTCAAAGCAGCCCAAAGCGTTTTCATCAGATGTTTCCCAGTCCATGTCTCTGCACCATACATGAGGACCGGGATGATGAGGGTTTTGTAGAGTGTCACTTTAGTTGCTCGGGAGAGGACTTTACTACTCAATTGCCTTCTAAGTCCAAAGAAGCAGCGATTGGCAAGAGTGATTCTTTGTTTGATTTCAGCGCTGGTGTTGTTGTCTGAGTTGATAGCGGATCCCAGGTAGACAAAGTCCTTAACTACCTCGAAGTTAAATCTGTCTATGTTGACGTTTGCTCCAAGACGTCGTCGATGTTGGTTGTCCTTTCTTGTCGACAGCATTA
>CAKKXW010000006.1:5204197-5223988 GCA_920937365.1 Sphaerophoria rueppellii | reverse complement strand
CTCTCCAAGAACAGTTAAATAACCGTACTTGGACGATCTTTTGAGTTTTGCAGCTTTTATCAACTGGCAGATGAGGGACACCGCTCACCCTCTGTCAAGTATATCCACTTTGATTGAAGGGATGAACCAGCCAATCAAGAGATATACCCAACAGGGTGTCTAATTTCATTAACGTCTATCCACATTCGGTATTCGTTGATCGTATTTCCTCATTTAATATATCCTTAGATATATTATCTGTTAAGGATCGCATCAATCTTAATTATACGTCCTGTTTCAATCCGTCAATTCCATTAGACTAAAGCTGCCTACGTCCGCAGGTTCATGCCAATAAATTGACAAGAACCTCTCAGAGGCACCACTTGAAGGTGTAGGTCAGCACGTTCACTTACTGGGGAATATGTACTCGGAAACATGTTTCCTTTCTAAATTTCCAGGTCCATGATTTTACCTCCATAACTTAATAACAACAGATCTGAAAAACAAATTAAATATTTAAGGCTAAAACACAAACACGCTTTAGCTTCAGTTTCGCCTGACGTTTACGAGTTCAGCCATAGGAATTCAATGCTTGCTATCACATTGACACTCGACCTCACGTTTCGTACGTGACTCCAAACGGAAGCTGTAGTTCAAATATGCTGAACTTTTGCTTTGTCTGATAGCTCAACAACTGTTTAAGAAAACAGTACACTTACAAAACTCATTGGCGCAAAATTATTGTCCGCTAATGAACAATTTTAGTGTTATACTAGCTTAAAATGACGTTTCAGGCATGACTCAGCGTTACCCCTTGAAAAAAAAAATGGAATCGAAGAAGATTTGGGAATAAAGCGAAGTAGATTGAGAAAAAGCGAAGAAGATTTTTAAATAGTGTATATTATACAGGCCATGGAAGCATTGACGCAAGGAGGGACATGCAATTATAATCAAAAGTTTATATAGGCAGATCTACAATTTGGGCCGTGTCCGAATTGTGTTAAAATCTTAAAATATTCGATTTTATTTTGAACACTACATAGTGGATAAAATGTGTTAACTGGCAGGTTAAAATTTCACACTATTGGGTAAGTTCAACTAACATTTTACCGCAAGTCGCACACGGCCTAAAATATTAAACAATTCGATATAAGCACGTTACTGTTACTCATACTTTGCGTATTTGTATGAGTTGACATCTTGTGTTTGTAAACTGTGTCCGCTTCTTGTTCGTGTATAGCGATAGAAAATTTATTGTAGATGTCACTTATCTATTTTCCTGATGAAATTAGGTCTTAATGAGATAATTGTAGTGGATTTAAGAAATGTCAAGTAAAATCGAATTTAATTTTTGCTGAGTGAAGTAGATTTTAAGAAATTATTGATGGTGCGAAGTAAGTAGTAGATTTTCAAAGTTTTTAAAAAAATTTAAAAGAGTAAAGTGACAAAGCTGTTTTCGATTGATGATGATGTGATGGAGGGAGAACTGTCATTCAAAGCAAACTCTAAGCGGGTGCATCGTAACGCAGACGAAGCTGAAGCTGAAGCGTATTTGTGATTCAGCCTTAAGCGGGTGCATCGTAACGCAGACGAGGCCAAAGCTGAAACGTATTTTTTATTCAGCCTTTATTCTTTCTACGTAGTGTCCGTAGCTTAGTGGTTAGGTGCGTTGGCTCCTAAGCAGAACGTCGTGGGTTCGAATCCTACTCGGGCCCAAAGTTTTTATTTCATCTTTCACGGACACTGCCTCTTGCGAAGAACTGACAAAACTTCCAAGAATATCATCTGTCATGAAAAAGTTCTTCTCAACTTTGCCGTTCGGAATCGGCGTAAAATTGAAGGTCAACTAAATTCTTCACACGCACCTAGAGAATTGTTGATGAGAGTAAGCCACTTAGGCCCTGGCTCTTCAAAAGCTGTCGCGCCACTCTATTTTTTTTTTATTCTTTCTACACAAACAATTTCAGTTCTTTATGTTAAAAACGTATGATCAGATTTGGTATTTTAATTTGATTCTGCGTTTGACATTTTTACAAAGAACTAAAAAGAATTGTCTAAATTCTAAGCCAAGTGTAAAGACGCTCTCAAAATTGACATCGAATTACTGAGGCCTCGACCACGCAGTAAGCGGCTGAGTGGCTGAGCGGAAAAAAAATATAAAACATATGAAATCACATAGAAGCGGCCACGCTATGAGCGAGCGGCGAAACAAAATTATGAGCGGCTAAGCGGCGCCGCTCAGCAACCAAACCTGTTTTCATTTTTAGTAAAATTCTGAGCGGCAAGGGCCAATCTATGCTCTTGAGAAATAGCAATTCTTTGTTTTATTAATCTAGGACACACTCTTTCAAACAGCAGATCAAAAGATTCTATAGACATAAGTAGATATTGCCAGAATCTATCTGGACATTTTCGTAGATTCAAAAACTAATGATTAAATTCTCCAAACTCCGATCTTAATTTGTTAATCGGATGAACACCAAATCGTGTTCTTTTTTTGTATGCGTTTAAGTAATTTATACACATACAAACGATTTTCCGACAGTAAAATACGGCGAACTGTTCTTGACAGCGGCATTTTAACTACTAATCGCTCAAAAGCAGTCGCTCAGTGTCTGGCCATACGTCGCTTAGAGCTGCCGCTCAGCCACTAGCCGCCCAGCCGCTTAGCCGTTCAGCCGCTTACTTCGTAGCCGAGGCCTGAGACGGACAAGTGACATAACAGTGGCTATGAGAGGAAGAGAGATAGAAAATATGCACACAATTCTCTCTTCTACTTTGAACAGTCAGATACAGACAATGGGCTGTCTCTCTTAGGCATACGTGACGTAATTGATAACGAGGAAAAGAGAGAACAAATAGTCTATCACCCTCTCTTTCTTTCTTCACAAACTTATATTACCCTCTCAAGTTCCGTTTGCCTCACCCAATCACACTTTTTGTAACGCATCAGATCACATATTCAACAGCTTTCTCTTCCATTCCAACATGCATAAAGAACTTTTACTTCTAAATAGTTATATATTCTTGTAATCGCGAGAAAGTGTTCGTTAAGTTATTCGTAACCGTTCTGATTTGCATACAGGACAAACAAATTTATTTGCATTGAGCCGTCATAGTGAACTGCATATAACTGTGGAACGAAGCGGCACTTATTTTATGTTTGGGCCAAGTCAAAAATATTTTTCATTTCAAAGAAGTAGTATTAAGAAAGAGAGAAATTTTTATATTTATTTCTTGTGTGCAAGACGGATTAAGATATTTAACGTCAGGACACTCTCCAAGCACATGCGCATACCTTAAACACTCAACACCAGTACGTTATCGTCGAACGACAACAAACCATGATAATGGAATATGTAAAAAAAAAACGCCCTACCAAACTTTTATCCATTTCATTATTATGTATTTCGAGGGTTGTGATATATATTTTTAAGGCTGGTTTCAGTTTACTCTAAATATACCCCATAAGCTCCTTCGAAGCATCACTCAACCTCGGTACAATAATTCTAATATCTTATTAAATAAATAAATAATAATATTAATATAATATGAATAAGTACAGTTAAAATTTTTAAAAATTTTGTTATAATTTCGTTGATAAAGTGTTGTTGAGACCAGTGAAGGAGTTATACTTTATTGTATCTAATGTCATTGATGTGATTCTCTTAATTTTTAACAAATAATAAGGAGAGTTATTTCCAATTTGTAATGAAACAAATTAATTGGATTGCATAAGTCACGTTATGAGCTTTGAACAATATGACAAGGAATATAGATTTTAACCAAATAATGAAGCCGTGACAAGGGCTCACCAATATAAAGAGTGGTAAGAGTGGTTATGGACATTTATAACAAACTTTGCTTTCGATACGAAATCTTTTTCTTCTATGTGGATTTTAAATTAAATTTATTTTATATATAAATTTATATATATGTTATGTATATATATGTGTATGTATATCTTAAGCTTTTTCTCATAAAAAGGCTGAATGACGTTTAATGTATCAACTGTCATTTTGCTGTAAGCTTGAATTACAATAATACACTGCTCTGTGAACTGTCAACTTATTTCTTAATCGATATCAACAAAAAATAAAAAAAAATAAACAAAAATTGGTCATTTATTAAAGGGTTAAGTTTTGGTGAAGAGCAAAATCATAGTTTTCTTTTAATTTTCGAACATCGAACATCCATTGTTATTTCGAAATTCCGTTCGAATAGGCAGGGCCGGCCTTGGGCCTCGGCCACGCAGTAAGCGACTGAGCGGCTAAGCGGCTGAGCGGCTAGCAGCTGAGTGGCAGCTCTAAGCGACGTATGGCCAGACACTGAGCGACTGCTTTTGAGCGATTAGTAGTTAAAATGCCGCTGTCAAGAACAGTTCGCCGTATTTTACTGTCGGAAAATCGTTTGTATGTGTATAAATTACTTAAACGCATACAAAAAAAGAACACGATTTGGTGTTCATCCGATTAACAAATTAAGATCGGAATTTGGAGAATTTAATCATTTATTTTTGAATCTACGAAAATTTCCAGATAGATTCTGGCAATATCTACTTATGTCTATCGAATCTTTTAATTTGCTGCCTGAAAAAGTGCGTCCTTTGGCTTCTATGTGATTTCATATGTTTTATATTTTTTTCCGCTCAGCCACTCAGCCGCTTACTGCGTGGCCGAGGCCTTAGCCATCTTGGCGCCCCAGGCGAGGCAAATATTTGGCGCCCGTTTTTTTATTATAAACTGTATATGTATAACTTCCTTCTCCAGAATTAAAAAGGATGGAACTTGTATCTCACTTATAAAATTGCAAGTTGATGAAAAAATAGAATACGCTTGAAAGAATGACTGCGTGCAATTTTCTTACGCAAATATTGTTAACATTTCAAGTCACTAAGTTACACGTTATTGATACATATTTACATGCATTTTTCATTAAACTCTTTAAATAATTTTGTAATAATAATTGTTTTTATTCTGTTAGTATTGATTTATTGATTTTTTTTTTTTTACTTTGAAAATTTCAAAAATAAATTTACTCAAAGAAATCAAGTTTATTTCACCATCGATCGAAACATTCAATCCTTTTATCCTTTCTTCATTATAACAACAGCAAAATCTAGCAAAATACTTTATTTTCCTTTTTAGAAGTAGCATCGATTCTCATTTGATTGCAAGGAAATGTATATACACCTTAACTGCAAGCTTTCATCCAAGGATGGCTGAGATTTTGGATGGATTAGAATTTCTACTTTTGGAGTGAATTTGCAGGTGATATGTTGAGATTTGGAGCGACTCCAAAAACTAAGATTGGTTTGTTGTCTTTTTGTAGACAACACAAAAAATCTTCATCCAAGCATGCCTGAGATTTTGAGGGCTTACAGAGTCTGAGTGCTGATTTTGCGTGAAATAGGTTCAACAAAGAACCGAAATATAACGTTAAGACTCGAAGCTCGTTACACTATTTACTATGCTTACACTACACTCAATTAGAGTTGATTTTTGTTGGAAAATGCACACTCACTGAAAGTAGAACGAAAACCAATTTAGGCATTTTATGCCTAATTTCTTCACAAATTCTCTTAAAACTAGATCTAGTTAATCTCGGTCTAATGTTAGAACTTAGTTTTGAGAATATTTGGAATTCTTGGTGCTTATGTGCGTGGTCTGTTACAGAAACCGTGGGATTGAAACCTACTCGTGTCCATAAACTATGAATACTGAATTCATTCCAATTTTTATCGTAGTTGTGGATGTTGAAGGTTTTCTGCCAACAGTTGACGGACTGTTAAGAACCTTTGCTTTGCTAAATGGAAGCGCCGGAAAAATCGGTGTCGTCCCATGTAATAATAATAGTGTCACGTATTGCCATTCGATAAATATGCCGTTCTTCCAGGATAACGTTCACATCGTTTTCAAAGTCATCGTCCGTAAATAGGAATTCATCAAAAATTGTATCCATTATCGTATAATAAACCGAGTTTAAAGGCACTAATCATCGAATTTGGGTGTCTACTTGTATCGAAGTTCTAACTACAACAAAGTTCTAAATAGAAGTTCCAGCACCTAAGAAATTCATGAAGAATTGACTTAGAACTCAAATTCAAAAATGTCTAGAATTTCACTAAACCGAGTTTTAAGGGCTAGAACTTGTAAGAGTATTAAGGCTATTCCTATTCAACTATGTGCGATCGTATGCTAGGTCACCATTATACCCTTGAGCCACAGGATCTCAAGGATTTTGGTCTATGTTGAGTAAGTAGTCCTTGGGGTGAGCTGCCGGCAGGCCCGCTAGCATGGCCAATTGGGATTGCTCGTAGAAGGGTAGGATCTTGCGGCTCTTCTTGGAATATAACGTACCTTGGGTCTAATATCGCTATACCACGAAGAATCTTTTAAATATCGTTCCGTAACATCAAATTTACCTCATTTTAACGGCAAATAGCTTTTTCATTGAGGCTCTCCTAAGTCGTCCGTGTTCACAGCGCCACTTCTCTTAGTTTTGGCATTAACTAGTTAAATTTGTTTCTTAAAACGTTATGATATTTGATGCATGACACAATCAGAAGGTATTCCGCAAATTTAAAAATATATATGTCGAAATGTCAAGAACACAGGAAAATAATATCTAAATTTGCTGCATGACAGCAAAAACAATAATAAAAATTGTTTGCAGTAATTGTAAAATAACTAATTTGCAATCTCTTCTCCAATGATAACATGTATCATGTGACTTGCATATTCACCGTATTTGCAATCTCTATAAAAGTCTTACGGTTGATACATTATCTACTAAAATAAACAATACAATTAAAATAAGAAATTAACAGCAACAACTAGTGAGAAGATCCAGCCATACCTCAAAAAATCTCATAGGACTACGATTAAAAATACAGCGCCGTAAACGATACTCAAAGATTTCTTTACCAAACACTATCTCAATTTTCTCTTGTGTTTTCTAAGTAAAGGGTATGGTGAAAATAAAAACAAAAGAACATTTGGAAACAATGAAGTGAATAGTGGGCTATATAAACTCATTTAACTTTTCGAGTTTCCTATGAATTTTTTGATTAAGAGCTTGACAACCTCACAATTTGTTGCCTATGTTGAAGTTATGCTGGCTGACGCGGCGCCCTAGGCGACCGCCTGGGTCGCCTTACCCTAAAGCCGGCACTGCGAATAGGTATTACTTCCATGACAGGAGTCATGCGCATGTTAGGAAAATTTAGTACTCTTTTTGGAGCAAGGGTAAAAATTCCCACAAGCCATCATTCATTATATTTTTACGATTGAGAAATAAAGAAAACCTATGGAATTTAAATTTGTTGGTTCACGTGTGCAATAGTTGGACAGAAAAAAAAACGCAATATAATTTGACGGTTAATTGTGTTATTCTTCACCGCTAGATTTATTTGACAAATATGTTAATTAAGGTAAGAAAACTAGATTTAGTTAATTTAAAGCAACAAATCTTTGAAAATGGGAAATGAAGAAAAAACACTCCCTTTCAACAGAAGGCATAAAGTGTTCAGCTCAGCACATATTCGATGAGTAATCCTTGAGAGTGTAGTATCATTCTTCTTTCCTTTTTGAAGATTTGTATGTGCAGTTAAACTGTGAATAAATGAAATAGGATTTTTAATGTTATATATTCGAGTTCTATTCCTTTTGAATAATTTTAAGATGTGGCTTAATGTATCCGGTTCATATCCATACAATTATTATTAACTGTCCGAATTGTGTAAAAATGTCTTACACTACATGGTGGGTGGATAAAATGTGTTAAATATTAACTAGCAGGCTAAAATATGACACTAGTGATTAAATTCAACCAACATTTTAACACTAGTCGCACACGACCTCAAATAGTAAACATACTTTGCGTACTTGTATGGGTTGACATTTCGTATTTGTATTTTTCACGATAAACTGTAGGCATAAAATAAGGTACTTAATGAGTTAATAAAGCGGATTTTGGAAATATAAAATAGAATCGAATTTTCTGAGTAAAGTAGATTTTAAGAAATTCTTGATAATGCGAAGCAGGTGTAGTAGATTTTCAACAATCGAAAAGAGTAAAGTGGCTAAGCTGTTTTGGAGGGATGATGATGTGATGGAGGGAGAACTGTCATTCAAAGCAAACTCTTAGCGGGTGCATCGTAACGCAAACGAAGCCGAAGCTTGAGCCTTTATTCTTTTTATACAAACAATTTCAGTTCTTTATGCTAAAAAAACGTGATTTGATATTTTAATACGATTCAGCGTTTGACATTTTTGCAAAGAACTAAAAAAGATTTATTTCTAAGCCAAGAAAAAACACACCCTTTTAACAAAAAGGCATAATGGGCTCAGCACATATTCGATGAGTAATCCTTGAAAGCGTATATTATCTTCTTCTTTCCTTTTTTTGAAGATTTGTATATGCAGTTAAATTGTGAATAAATCAAATAGGATTTTTAATGTTATATTATCGAGTTGTATTCCTTTAACTTTTGTTAAACTATTCTATTCCATGTGTACGAAAATATTTTTCCATTCGCTTAGTTAAACAATCTTTGAATTTGTCTCACCTACGTGGGGTGTTCAATAAAGCCTGAAAGTGACGTCACAAAACTTTTATTCTACAAAATTATTCATCGGCGGACTGATCATGTTCAAGATACTCTCCATTCAAAGCTATACACCTGTTCGTGCGCATCTGCCACTCTTCGAAAACATAGGTTAGATTAGGTTACGTTGGAGTGGCTGTCCGGATGTCATTGACTCACTTAGACCTCAAGGGTCCATTGTGATACCCTAATGAGGTTACTCATTGGAGAGTAATGAACTTAAACAAACCATTTTGTACTTTTAATGAAGTTAAAGAGACATTTTGTGTCGATCGTTGCCAGTTCATTGGTATTATCGAAGAAGGGATTACCGAGATAGTTATTCCTTCTATTGGAGAGTGCCGGACATGTACACAAAGGTGTTGGATTGTTTCCTCCTCCTCCTCGTCCATGCAGCTGCTACAGAAGTCGTTTTCGTAGACCCCAAGCCCAAGGGATATCCGCCTATGAGGCAGTGTCCTGTTATGACACCAGTTGTAAAGCTTATATTTTGTCTGCTCAGGGAAATCAGACCTTTTGACCGTTTAAGGTCTATGCTTGGCCATATTTGTTTGATTGCTGTGACCATCTAGTATTTGCTGATTCTAGAGCATATTGTTTGAGAAGATATTTGCATGTAGCAAGTGGTGCTCCTATGTTATGTTTTTGTCTAACATTAAGCAGAAGTGTTCCGTTTTTGGCGAGCTCATCGTCTTTGCAATTTCCCGGAATGTCTCTATGGCCCGGAACCCAAATGAGGTGAATATTAAACTGCTCCGTCATCTCATTCAGAGATGATCGACAATCGTGGACTATTTGAGAGTTTGTGGAGACAGACGCGAGAGATTTGAGAGCGGCTTGGCTCTCCGAGAAGATTCGTATATTCTTGCAAGATATAACGTTTTCTTTGAGCCAGGATAGTGCCTCTTTAATCGCCATTACTTCTGCCTGGAAAACACTACATTGATTGGGAAGTCTGTATGATAGACTGAGATTCAGTTGTTCCCAATAGATACCACTTCCAACTCCGTAATCGGTCATTGAACCGTCTGTATAGAAGGGTACGGCATTGTTTTCCAGGGGTCTCTCTTCTTCCAAGGAAGATCTTGACGGGATGGAGACATGGAAGCTTTTATCGAATACCATTTTTGGGGTGGTATAGTCTAGGTGATCTGGGATAGATCTGAAATTGTCTAGAATAGTAGTATGACCAGTATTGTAACAGTTCCATTGAGAGGTGGCTCTAAGCCTCACACATGAGTTGGCTGCCACCATTTTGGAGAAGATGTCAAGAGGTGTAAGGTTTAAAAGCACTTCCAGGGCTGCGGTTGGTGTTGAGCGAAGTGCTCCTGTGATCCATGTGATCCTATGGCCTTTTTATAAGTAAAAAACGCTACGGTAGCCTTTTTTACTCTTTCATCAATATATTTGCCTTTCAATTTATTTCTTTGTCTAAAATGAGGCCTAAATATTTAGCTTGCTCGAAAAAGTTTAATGGTATTCCTTTAATCTTGGGTGGGCTAATCTGAGGAATTTTGTACCTTCTCGAAAAGAGTACCAGTTCTGTTTTATGTGGATTGACGTCCAAGCCACATTGCTTAGCCTAATTTGTTAGCCTATTTAAGGCATTTTGTAGGAGTTCCGAGAGAACTTGGGGATATATCCCACATATAGATATTGCAACCTGCGTCGTCAGCATAGGCAATCACCCTGAAACCCTCTGCTTCAAGTGATGTTAATAGGTCGTTTACTACCATGTTCCATAAGAGAGGCGAAAGGACCCCACCTTGGGGGGTACCTCGATTCACCGATCTGGTGGTAGTTAAACTTCTCATGCTAGAAGTTATTGTCCTGCTTTTGAGCATGAGACCTATAAGATCTATGAGTGATTTCTCTAATTTCAGCTTGTCCATTGCTGTTGTGATCGCTAGGTAATTGACGTTGTTGAAAGCTCCTTCAATATCTAGGAAAGATACTAGGTTATATTCTTTGTATTTGAGGGAATATTCAATACTACGTACCAGCGAATGAAGTGCTGTTTCTACTGATGTTCCCTTAGAGTAAGCATGTTGAGCTGTGGAAATGAGACATGGTTTTAAGTTATGTCTGATGTAAATTTCAATCAATCTTTCCAAGGTTTTAAGAAGGAAGGATGATAGGCTGATTGGTCGTAGATCTTAAGGGCTAACGTGGGGGTTTTCCTGTTTAAGGAATGTAGACTACTTTTGCCATTCTCTAGGCATTGGGAATATATCTCAACCTTAAACAGCTTGTCAGAATGATTTCCAATGGTGGAATGATCATATGATCAAAGCTATCTACGGCCCATTTCAGTTTTCCCGCGTTATTAGATCAACTAAATCGCTTGTAGAAGCTTAAGTATGTTAGAGCTACCTGGAAAGTGGGTGTCTAATAACAGACTGCTTCTGTCATTAAAGCACTGGGTATTGTTGGACTTTTTGAGAGAATTTTCCTGAGTCTTGAGGCTTCTGAAGAATTTTCTATTTTCCGCAGAAGTTTCTCCAAGAAGACCTCTTACTCTCCCTTAATTCTTTCTTATATTGCTTAAGAGCTTGTTTGTATGTGTCCCAGTCAGAACAAGATCTAGTGTACTTAGATCTATTGAAGAGTTTGCGACAGCTCTTCCAGAATGGTTCTAGTTCTTTGTGCCATCAATAAGGTTTCTCTTTACCCTTTAAAATGGTTACAGGGCATGAAGTTCTCATTGATTCGTTGAGGGCTTCGGTGAGATGATTCATAGAAAGGTCTAGCTCATCTTTACTGGAGGAGCTTTTAAGAAGGTTGTGATCAAGCAGTTGTGCTAGATACAACCGTAGATACATTTGCCACATCATTGAGCTCAAACTGTGGTCAGATACATGTTCAAAGCCATTTGAAGTTAGGCGCTTTAAAATCGCCTCTAAAGCTTTTACAGCAGCTGCAGCGGATGGAAAACGCCTCCCTTTGAGGTCCTTTTTGGCTGTGGGGTACAAGAAGAAGTCGTTTGGAGCCAGGTCGGGGCTATAGGGTGGGTGCGGTACCGTTTCGATATTTATTTCTGGTCATGAAGTTTTGAACCTTAACCGCGACGTGTGGCCTGGCGTTGTCTCGGTGCAGTTTCCAATTTCCAACTAGCTCTGAACGCTTCTTTCATCATTTGCTTTAAAATGGATATGTAAGAGTTGGCATTAACTCTCCGGCCTTCTGGAACCGTGTGAGTGTACACCATACCACGATAATCGAAGAAGGTTATGACCATAGCCTTACGGTTGCTGATTTTGCTGCACGCGCTTTTTTCGGAGGAGTGCTTTCACCCATAACACCCATGCTTTTTTCAAGTCGGCGTAGGTTTCTTTCGCGGTTTTTTTTTTTCAAAAAAAAACGCAAAACTTTATGGTGTAACGTTGTTCGCGAAATTCAGGCATCGTAAAAGTTAAGAGGCTACATTTTTCAAGCTTCGCGCGAATCCGCATAAAAACCGAACAACACACGCTATCCACTTCGGATTTGCACTAATCGACTGAGAATTGGACAGGCTTTCGAATGGCGAGCCCGATAGTTCCAGTACTTCCCAAACTACAGCGCTACTCTCAGTCTTTATTGAACACCCCTCGTAAAATTACTTTGTGGGCTATTTACTAAAACGTTGAAAGATGATTTTTTCCTTATATGAAAGGTGAAAGGACCCCCCGTTGGGGAGTAAAAAGACAACTTAAGCGTCTTTTTACTCCCCAACGGGGGGTCCTTTCACCTCTTTTATGGAAAATGGTAGTAAACGACCTCCTTACTTCAATGCATACTGTTGCTTCAAAATATCATATTACCACTGCAAAATCTAGAAAAATAAATAAAACAAATTTTGTTTGTTATTTTTAGTGACTTTTCATGAAATTTGTTGCTTAAAGTTTGGGTTTTTACACAAAATTATTTTAACTAGAAGAATAAAAACATTTTTTGTTGAAGGAAATTTCTTAAATCATGAGAGAAATTTCTCAGTACTACGCAGAAATGTTGGTTAAAAAAATCCTTTTTAACGCAATTCACACAGCAAATGGCTAAATTTGTTCCCTTTTTTAACCAAACTTCAAATTTTAACCAAACGTCAAGGTTTAATACACATTTTAACGCAATTCACACACGGCCTTAATAAGAAAAAAGTCTGAAGCTTGGGAAAAATTTCAAAAATACGACAGCAATGCGAACTGCGATGTGACCAAGGTCGTGAGTATTGTTCATCTCAGCAACTTGCATTTTACAAAAAGAAGGGAGTTGTATACAGGAATCTAGCTAAGTAAACACTTATTTAAGAAAGGTAAGGATTTTCTTATTGTTACAAATCTACTCCGAAAATTTTGCATTTGCTCCACTTTTTTTTCAAATTCGCTCCAAAATTTTAAAACTGAGGTTCTTACCCTGCAATGCAAGCAGAGGATTCCCAGTTGATTGCCTATGCTAACGTTGCAATATCTGTATCTGGGAAACATTCTCAAGTTCTCTCGGAACTCCTACAAAATGCCTTAAACAGGCTGACAAATTTGGCTAAACAGTATGGCCTGGACATCAATCCACATAAAACAGAATGAGTACTCTTTACGAGAAGGTACAACATTCCTCAGATTAGCCCACCCAAGATTAAAGGAAAACCATTAAGCTTTTCCGACCAAGCCAAATATTTAGGCCTCATTTTAGACAAAAAACTAATTTTTTTTTTTATAATAAGCACACACTCAAGGGCAGTGACGTGCCGTGGTGATTTCAGTAAGGTGTTCACTATAATTATTTGTACAAATAATTTGCCTATTTTTAGTTTTAATCCAGGATCACGACGGGGATGTAATAAACAAGATCCCATTTTTGTGTTTTTTTTTATTTTATTTGTTTTATTATTTTTATATTTTTTTTTGTGTTTTTATTTTTTTTTTGCTTTTTTTAAGTATTTATTTTAATAGAAGGACGGAGTCCAATAAACATTTACTTGTAGATAAGTTCGATTCGACGCGATATCTTCAAAAAAAACTTGAAGAACAGCAGAACGTCATCATAAAAAATATTTTTTGCTTTTATTTCCTTAAGAAATGATTTTTCAATCGAAATAATTGCCAGTTCTGACAACCTGTTCTCCAGCATTTTATTTCTGGTATATGATTTTATGCGTTTAACTGCAGAAAAAGATCGCTCGACAGAGCTACTTGACACCGGAATAGTCAAAATTAGTGAGCTTAGTTTAAAAATTTCAGAAAAAGTGTCCTTAAGTTCCAGATTATCGAGAAGTTTTGGAATATCCTTAACGGAAATATTTTTGAATTGTGACTATGCAAATTTCAAAAACACAGTAAGTTCATTTTTAAGCTTCACAAAACGGACCATATGAACTTTTAAGGCATTCGACGGCTTCCCAGCGGATTTTTTTTTCATTTTCAGCAAATTTTTCTACAGAAAGTAATATTGAAAATTTAAATTTTTTTAATGACTCGAACCCGCTTTCCATTTGTAACAACAAACTGTCGATTATTTCAAAAAATAATTGCCGATATCTAAGTTTAAATGTGACTTTCGCCACGTTTATATTATATTTTCGGCAGTTTCAAAAACGTTTTGAAATTTTGTTCGTAATGTATTGATTTTCCATTTTAACTGATTCAATTTGCTTACAACAATAATTTATGTCTTATATTTTGTTTTGTAAGACATTAAACAAAATATCCGTATGGGAAAATACATCGTTACAAGCATTTAGCATAAAAACTGTATTAAAGCTTTTTAAAAATTGAAGAAAACCTCTCGATTGGATTGCGTCCGCCCCCCAAGTATCTGGATCATCAATCATTTCATCAAATGAAATGACCAAGTCATTAAAATGTGTTTGAAACAACTGAATCTCAATTATCATACAGACTTCCCAATCAATGTAGTGTGCATAGAGGACATATGTTACCTAGGGTCCCGACTTTCTTCGTCCCTCTCCGAAAACACCCGCAAATCTTCTCTTAGGTGAACTCTCACTATCCTTTCTTTTTTCGTGTCCAAGAAACCAGAAAAAAATCACCTAAGCCGTGGGTAAATTTTTTTCCTGTGCCCAAAGTGACATAAACCATTCGTGTGAAAAAAAAAATCATTTGTTTATTTGATGTTCATGTTCATAAAGAGTTTTGTTTTTATTAAATTGAACATTATTGGAATAAAAGCAAGGCTGACTTGGCAAAGAGCTAGTATAAGTTGATCAAAGACATTTGGAGCAAGGAAGAAGGTAGTTTGTCCTTATTTCTGCATAACTCGGATCTCTTAGACGTTCTTTTCTCATTTGATCACAGACTTATAGCACCACGCGGGATCTTGTACAGCACTCGATGTGAATTTCAAAAATGATTTAATTATGAACAGAAGAAGAATTTCTTTTCGTACAAAGAAAAAAATTTCGAAGAAGACGACGTCATGAACCGAACGAACAATATCCCATGGACCAACAATATCCCATGGACCAACAATATCCCAAAGACTTCCAAGGGACGAAAGTTCCGATGCTTAATGTTGTACATTCATAACAAGTTCTTATTGTTCATGGAAGAAATAAATCGTCTGTTGGGCATCCGTTGGAGTAAGGCTGTCTCGCCGCACAAATTCATTCGTCGAATGGTTTTTTGTCTGCGGAAGATATGCCAATGGCTTTAGTTGTCGTGTGGCGAGATTCTCCTGCCCCATTTGCCAGGAGTTTCGGGACAATATTTGAGTACATTCTCAATTCAATTGATGGCATCAAGAGATAACAAGATAAAATCAAAACTTATGATGACACAAATCATGTCGAATTTCTGGTGAATTTATTTGTAATTGTAAGAAGATGAACCGCTCATAAAAAAGGTAAGTTTATTTCTTCAAAAAGCTAAGTTCAAATTCAAAAGTCGAGCTTACGCTGTATGCTCCTTGTTTCCACAATCGCCATATTTGAAGGTCGAATACCTCCTTCAAAACACCGAAGGAGGCATTCAAAATGCTATTTGCGAAGCAAATAAAGACCTCCAGCAACGCATCAACGAACTCCAAGAAATATTACTCGGCCTCAAAGTCCCGTGCAAAATCCCGCGATTTGATGATCTATTCCAGTCTCGAAGAATCCAAATCCAAAAATATGAGTGCGACCCATGGGGTCCACGCGACTAACTTCCCAGAGTAGAAAAATACGTAAAAACATTAGTTGTTTTGCAAAATATTCAGCCGATGCATCCCGTTGTAGTTGCACACGCACGTTGGTTCAAAGTCAAATTCCATAAAACTGATGATTTAATGAAAAACATTAAGTTTATTGAATAATAGAGGCGCCATCTGCCAAAAGTTGGTCTTACCATTTCGGGGACTCAATAAAAACTACTTTTCACCGTAAAATACAGCCTTTATTGCTCCTGAATATTGTAGTTTTCTATTATTGAAGCAATTTTTCTAATCGGAGTAGTATTTCCGAAAATTAATATTTATACGGCAAAGTAGCGTTTGGTGGGTCAGCTAGTAATCAAATATAGTCTATGATACTCCTGAATATTGTTTTTTTCACACTAACTATAAGATTATTGCATTATTGTTGAAATTTTTGCAGAAATTATCACAATTTTCATTATATTGAGGTTGTCTTAGATTTTTGAAGCAAAAAGCTTGTCGGAATGGTACTCGCTTGTTCGATCGAGCACAACGCTGCGGTTTCTAAAATACTGGCTTCTGAGGGCATACAACGGGAATTTATCCCACCGCATAGTCCTTACTTTGGAGGAATTTGGGAATCAGGGGTAAAATGTGTTAAACAGCATCTCCGGCGGGTTGTAGGAAACAATGTTCTGACGTTTGAGGAAAAGTCCACTTTGTTGTCCCAAATTGAAGCTATATTGAACTCTAGGCCTATTAGCTCTACTTCTGATTCCGATATCAATCCTCTAACGCCATCCGATATCGACTTGCCGATGATAGCTTCGAAACGAACATAATCGCTGATAAATCTCGTGTTGCACCTTTGAAGCCACTGAGCATTCCTCGTTTACAGCTTTGCGGCGTTCTTCTGTTGGCTGGATTACTGGTAGCTGTCCAAAAGGCCTGATTACGCTTCAGGTGGCATTCTACCTGCACAGCTGTTACAGCATCCGTTTTGGTGGACAGTTCCCCAATGGCTTCGAGAGGAGCATGAGAAGTGGCCTATTGTTGCGGAGTTTGGTGGCGATTCTAGGTGTACGAAGGAAGCCGAAATCGAATCTACAAAATCGTTACACACAGTAATTGAGGAGCATTCATTCGAAATACTCTCCACTCGAATATTGACGTGGAATATTTTGGTGCCAGTACCAATCTGGCAAACGCCGTGCATAGACGAGTGAAAGTATTGTGTTAACATTAGTGACTTTACTATTAATAAAGGTTGACTTGCTTTGTTAACTACTCATTTTTCTACCACCCGTGCTGAGTGATTCTTAAATGCTTTTCTTAAGAAGTGCCATACAACATTTGCCTAACAAATTACCTGCAAAATGGACTGGGGGACAGATCCCCCCAACCAAAACTGGTTTGGTTGCCTTGAATCAGAGGTGATCCTAAACCTGAGAAAAACACAAAAGCAAGCATGGTAGCGAGGGTTTCCCTATTCTACCAACGATACAAAATGATGAAAACGTGCCAAGATACATCGTAGTTAATGGGCTAGAGAAAAACGAAAAAGACTCGAACAATCTCCGTAAACTATACACCTACAACCCAATAATTTGAATCAATCGTGGACTTTGAACATACAGTGCCTTGCATAAGTATAACCGCACCCGGAAAAATGCATTTAAAAGAAAACCTACAATAGGAGTGACTCCCTACTATTTTTTTTTTTAATGAGTTGCATCACTGATCAAGCAAATTGAGAAGAAAATAAAGTACCGTTATTTCCTCTCCTGGTGTTTAAAAATTAAAAACAGATTTTAATTTATTGCAAAAATATAACCGCATTTACTGTTTTTTGTTTTTTCTTTGTTTTAAGTTCATTTTTAACAAAAAATTAATGTGCGATTTCGTTGCCTCTATTTTCCACCAATCCTAGAATTCTTTTTGGCATACTATTAACTAGATTTTTCAATCTGGAGTCGTCTAAGGCGTTCCATCCTGTCGCAACTGCTTCTCACAGCTCAGCAACACTAGCAAATTGCTTATTATGGGCATACATTTTTCGAGTTAAAATTCCCCAAAGATTTTCAATGGGCTTGCAATCTGGAGAATGTGACGGCCACTCCATCAAATTAATGTTTTTCGATTCGAACCAATCCAAACTTTGGCGACTTACATGAATTGGGGCATTATCTTGCTGGAAGACATGCTCAACTCGGCGAAATAGTCTTAAATAAGGTACCAAATTCTCCTCAAGGACCGAAGTGAACTGTTCATTCTGGCAGAGGGGAAGGCAAGTGCAACCTTACCACGCTCGTAGAAGGCCTCCCAAACCATACAGCTGCCACGGCCACCACCAAAGTTTCTCTTGGAAAAAAACTTTTTCTCTTTCCTCAAATTCCAATCTTTTTTGTTTCTGGGCTGCTGTTAAATTTAAAACTGGCACCATTTTTCCCCGAACAATCACTCCACTGCTTTTTAAAGCACGAGAAACGGTTGAAACCGAAACTCCTAAACCCAATTCGTTACGAAATTCCGACAAAGAATGCACCGAATTGGATGCAGCGTTGATTAAACGTCATTGTCGCGACGTGTCAGCTTCTGCGGACGCCCGGGTCTTATTTTTGTCCCATAAGATTCTGGATGTTTTAAAAAAATTCGAACGACACGATCCGATCGTGAAATTCGTCTTCCAATAAGACTTAGAAGACTTAGGCCGCTTGACCGAAAAACCAAGATTTTGCCTTTTTCAATTTCGCTTAAATGCGTACCGCGGGGTATTGTTGTTTTTTATTTGAAGCACTTGACTGAATGCAGCTTCAAAAAGAGATTTGCATTGTGCGGTTATATTTTTCCAATACATGAAAATCTGTTTTTGATTTTTAAACACCAGGAGAGGAAATAACGGTACTTTATTTTCTTCTCAATTTGCTTCGTCAGTGATGTAACTCAATAAAAAAATAGTAAGGAGTCACTCCTATTGTAGGTTTTCTTTTAAATGCATTTTTCCGGGTGCGGTTATACTTATGCAAAGCACTGTATGTAGGATACTGGCAAGTCAGAACTTGTTGCTCGTGTGGCCTCAGGAAAGAGCATTTGTTGAAATTTAGGTCTTGCGGAGATAATTGTGTACCTGAATACGGCTTCATTATATGCTCTTTTAATGGGAAAGCACGTCAGCGACGAATACATACGGCAACTTCTCTTCATCCGTGACAAGTTCTACAGCATCTGGCAAATGAAGCAAACCGCTTTCTAATATTTTGGAAAATGTTGCATACCAAAAAATTTCATTAGTGTTGTAATTTTCCTGATTTTTTTTTTTTTACAAGGAAATTAAAACACTTATGAAATTTTTTGGTATGCAACATTACTAAGACATTGCATATAAACGCATTGACGAAATTTTCAAAATTGAGAGTGTTATAAACCCAAAATATACTACAAAAACGGATTTCTTATCCAATATTTTTGTTATTGATGAATATATTTTAAATAATATCTTGGAATGCAATATCACTAAGCATAAGGTAAAGTATAATTGTGCAAATTTTTAACAAGATCGGTAAAGCCGAAATGAAGATATATGGGAATAATCCAAAAATCAGTCGCAAAGTCCCAAGTTATAGAATTTCACTTCCATACAGGGCTAGTGAAGGGTATAGATAAAAATCTGAAAAAATTGGAGGATTTTTTAAAAATTTATTTGCAGAATCGCAGTCAATGCTGGGGATTTGGAAAGACCACTCCTGTAGATTGTATAACGGCGACGACGAACAAAATACCGCCGTCAGACAGGAGCCTTTCATCGGACACGATGATAGCCAACAATTGCAATATGTTAGATGTCCTCACCAGAAAGGTTTAGGGGTCGTAACTGACGCTAAGACGTTTATTTAAAAATTTTTTAGGAGGTTAAAAAAGTCTAAAAATAGATATGGGAAGTGATCGGGACATACCTTCACTTTAAGATATTGAACCCTGAAACGCTGACTAAAAACCTAATAAGGGTATATAGAAGTAAAGCCGAAATGGCTAGAACAATTTTTAAACGTGTTAATATGAAATGGAATACGAATCACTATAACGTAAGGTTCTATAAT
>CAKKXW010000006.1:5150178-5166648 GCA_920937365.1 Sphaerophoria rueppellii | reverse complement strand
GCTACCATTACGTCTCGCCCCGCAGCGAAGTCGATTAACCTAAATCCGTTATCGGAGGTGGTGTCGTGTAGGCTATGTCGTCCGATTATTCCACCAAAGATTTCTTCTCTACCCAGCTTAGCATTAAAATCTCCAAGGACGATTTTAATGTCATAGCTAGGGCATTGCTCATAGGTCTTGTCGAGGAGCTCGTAGAACCTGTCTTTGGTGTCTTCATCCTTTTCCTCAGTGGGGGCGTGAGCGCAGATGAGGCTAATGTTGGTGAATTTAGCCTTGATACGGATTGTACTGATGCGCTCATTCACTGAGTTGAAACTCAAGGCATTCCTCCTGAGTCGAGTCCCAACTACAAATCCACATCCAAATAGACGCTGATTTTGTTCCCGGTAGCAGTCGCCGTAGTATATATCACAGTTGTTCATTTTGCGTAGGCCCGGACCATCCCATCGCATTTCTTGGATGGCAGTTATATCTGCTTTATAGCAGTCAAGGGCTTCCGCTAGTTGTTCGGCTGCACGTGGCACATAGCGTGATGTCAGTGGAGCGTTTGTGAGCCTTGAGACGGAGGCCAGGAAGATGGGTCAAGCGGTTAACGAGGGCAAGACCAAGTTCATGCTGTCGACAAGAAAGGACTACCACCATCGACTTATTCGAGTGATTCTTGGCCCTGTCTGCATAAATGGAGAATGGAGACGAAGATTCAACCAAGAACTGTACGAGCTGTACAGCGACACTGATCTAGCCAGTAAAGTAAGGGTCCAACGACTTAGATGGTTAGGTCATGTTGGCGAATGGAAAATAATGCTCCGGCCCGTAGAGTCTTCGAATCCAACCAGGAAGAACGTCGCAGAAGAAGAAGACCGCGACTCCGGTGGAGCACACAGGTGGTAGAGGACATGAACCAACTTGGCGTGCGAAACTGGAGACAGCTAGCCATGGACCGAGCTGGCTGGAGAAGTTTGTTGGGTGAGGCCCTAGTCCGACCTGGACTGTAGCGCCGCCATAAGTAAGTAAGTAAGTAAGTATATATTACTATGTCCAAGAACCCAGCAGAGCTTAACCTGGTTAGTGTGGCAGATTCTATTTAAATCCTCCCTACAGTTAAAAACTGCCTTTGATCTTATAGTCACACTGGCTAAGGCTTTGATAGCGGCCTGGCTGTCCACGAAAAAAATAATCCCTGAGGAGTTAAGCTTTTCATGATGTGCCAATTCGGTTGCTTTTTCAATGGCATTGATCTCGGCCTGTAAGACGTTACAGTCAGCTGGGAGTTTATACGACTCTCTGATGTTGAGAGATTGGCAAGACTTGTTTTCTCAGAAAAGTTGTTACTACTAATTACCCCACATCGAAAGAGTGTTCCCACCAAGGCACTCCCAACGTGGGAATCAACGTCGTCGACGTCTTCAGTTCCAGTTAAGCCGAACTATATGGTGAACACCTTTACGGCCTACTACGACTTATTTGAAGTCCATGCCGTAAAAGGAGCGGTTTTTCCGGCTCTTGCACTTAGAGTCTCATCAAGTGCCTGGTACTCCAGGTTGGGGGTTGTACGTCGTCGGGGTGACTTCCCGACTACGTAGAAAAGCATTTAGTTGCGAAGCAACAACAGGCCTCGGAAACGAACGGATACACTGATGACGACCCAAGAAAATGTATAAAGGACAACGAATTTCGGATATGCACGTGGATGTTAGGTCCCTTAATAGACCATGTGCTGCCAAACAATTAGCGGAGACCATCAACTGCTACAAAGCAGACATTACCGCTATCCAGGAAATGCGAAGGGATGGACCGAGCAAAAGGAGGATGGGAAACTGCGACATTTACTATGGTGTTTGTTACCGAGAAGAATAACAGCGACTCTTTGGATGCGGATTCGTCGTGGGAAGCAGACTCAGGCAAAAAGTCTTGAGCTTCAAATGCGTAAGCGAACGCATCACGACGATTCGCATCAAGGCTTAATTCGGCAAAATTAGACTAATATGCGCGCATGCCCCTACAAAAAAGAAAAAGGACGACACCAAAGACGAGTTTTAAGAGCTTCTTAACAAAACGTTTGAGTAATGTCCTAGGTATGACATTAAAATTAACCTCGGCGATTTTAACGCAAAGCTTGGAAAAGAGGACATCTTTGGTGGAACAGTCGGAAAGCACAGCCTGCACGATACCACTTCCGATAACGGATTCAGGCTGATAAATTTTGCTGCGGGGCGAAATGCTGTGGTAGCAAAAACCCGCTTTCCACATCTCAACATCCTTTAAGGTATTGATCTCCTGATCAATCAACCTTCAACCAGATTGATCACATTGCGATCGACGGAAGGCACTTGTCCAGCATTTTAGATGTTCAAAATGTCCGAGGAGCAAACATCGACTAGGACCACTACCTCGTCGTACGAATATCCCGACAACGGGTAAAACAAGGAAATTCTGCAAGAAGATTCGATATCGGACGGCTACAATTGCAAGAGATCGCCAGATCCTTCTCTGATCGAGTGTCAATTCACCTCTTAAGGTGTCCTATGCCGCCAACATCAAGTATCGAAGACCAGTGCCAACATTGCCAGAAAGCAGTTAGAGATGCCGCCTCTAATGTGCTGGGTTTCACACAGTCACCAAAACGAAACCCCTGGTTTGACGAAGAATGCAGGCAGGCCCATGCAGCCAAGCAGGAGGCATACAAATCGGTGCTGCATAGAAGGACAAAAGCTGCTCGTGGCCACAATGATAGCCAACAATTCCGTGAACCCGAACTAGAAGAAGTGAAAACGGTAATATCACGACTGAAATCCAATAAAGCCGCTAGGGGTAATGGTCTAGCTGCCGCGCTATTCTAAGCAACTGGCGACGAGCTAGATGGGAGCATACACCAAATCATGTGTAAGATTTGGTCAGGGGAATGCATGCCCGATGAATGGAACCTCAGCATCCTAAAAAAGGGAAATCCTCTTAACTGCGTCAACGAATGAGGAATCAGTCTACTTAGCATCGCCTACAAGATCCTCTCTACCGTAATATGTGAACGTCTTTCGTCAACAATCTGATTAGTCCTTATCAATGTGGCTTCGGGCCACTAAAGTCAACCATCGATCGAATTTTCACGTTGCAGCAGATCCTGGAAAAGACCTATGAACTCCAAATCGATACCCACCACCTTTTCATCGGTTTTAAGGCCGCGTATGACACCTTCTAGTCTACAGAGACGAACTGTATGTAACTGTAGCCATGTCTTGTCTTGGAATTCCTGCCAAGCTCGTTGTGTAAAATAACGATGGAGAACTCAGGCTGCTCCATCAAGTTTGGCAACAAGCTTACGGAATATTTCGACGTCATAAAAGGATTCAGACAAGGCGATGCACTGTCGTGCGAATGTCTTAACATCGTTCTTGTGAAGATAGTGCACAACTCCACTATCAACACCAGGATCACTATCTTCCAAAAATCTGTTCAACTGCTCGCGTGCGCCGCGCCGATGATATTGATGTAATGGGAAGAACACAGCGTGATGTCAATGGCGCCTTTGTGAGAATTGAGACAGAAGCGGCAAAAATGGGTTTAGCGGTAAATGAGGGAAAAACGAAGTATATGCTGTCTTCGAGGAAGAATACCCAGCAACGACGGCTCATACAGAACGTCACAATAGACGCATAAGACTTCGAGGTAGTAGAGAAGTTTGCCTACCTAGGGTCAGCTATAAACACGGGCAATAACACCAGCGCCGAGATCAAACGAAGAATAACTCTTACTAATCGCTGTTTCTTTGGGCTAAGAAAGCAATTGAGTGGAAAAGCCCTCTCTCGGGCGACTTAGGTAAAATTGTACAACACCCGTATCATCCCAGTCCTGCTGCATGATGCACAAGCATGGCCCTTGACAAAATTGGATGAAAGTGCGTTAGGCTGTTTCGATAGGAAAGTACTTCGGGTCATCTTTCGCCCCGCCCTGTGCATTGAAGGGGAATGGCGAAGAAGATATAACAGCGAACTTTACGGGTTGTTTAACGACATGGACCTAGCCAGAAGGGTCAAGGTCCAGAGACTCAGATGGCTCGGTCATTTAGAGCGGATGGACACCAATGCTCCGGCCCGGAAAGCCTTCGACGCTATTTCCGTGGGACGTAGGAGGAGAGGAAGACCGCAACTCAGGTGGCGCACTCAAGAGGAAGAGGACCTCAATCAACTTGGAGTGCAAAACTGGAGACGACTAGCTAAGGACGGAGCTGGCTGGCGGAGACTATTGATTGAGGCCCAAGTCCACAACGGACTGTAGCGCCACCTGCAGTAAGTATGTAAGGTTTGGGTATATTGGTATATATGGTACTAACTACCATTGTAACGTTCGATAGTGTGACCGAGAAGTTGGCAGTTTTGACATCTCATTAGATTCGATATATATTCCATGACTTTATATATAAACCGATTTCGACTGTTTTTCGTCTTTGATGGAGATGAAATGTGAAAAGCATTAAGCCTGTGGTTTTGAGTTTTCCCTCAGTCAGTGACATCTTGTGGTGTATTTCTTTAGACTATACAATTTCAACCGTCCCTCATATTAATTTTTATTTCTCTTGCAGGAAAATAAAGCTTATGAAGTCTCGTTCGCTTGTATGAATATGATAATTTGAATTACTTCATCAGTTGGTTGTTTCATGCATGTCCAATGGAAAAGCTATACTCATATCAGCGAGAAAATACTTCAAAATAAGATGAAATGTGCTTCAAGATGTTTGCTAAAGCAAAACATTGTAATTAATTAGAATAATTAGAATTCATTCAAGAAATATTAAAGGAAAAACGAAACAAAATGAGCAAAAACAATGAGAAACTAGTTGCCGCAACAGACATAACTAATAAAACAGACAAAACCCAAAGTTATGTTAGTAACAGCAGCAACAATTTATCGAGCACTGGAATTGCCATGAACTCAATGACTCCTTCAAATAGCCCTGTACATTCGCAGCTTACCAGAATACGACCGCAATCTAGTTATTCGGCAAAAGCATTATTATTCGATGATTGTGAAGTAGAGAAATCATCACTGGCAAATTCTGGAACACCAGCTTCAACTGTAAATTCGAATAATTGCAAAAAAGGTTATATTGCCTCATATGTTCCTGGACCAAAATTATACTTTGGTTCAAGTGTTGATGCGGAAGTGGCTTTGCCATCAAATTTCAAGGATCTAACATCTTCACTGA
Organism: Sphaerophoria rueppellii; assembly: GCA_920937365.1. Taxonomy (NCBI): domain Eukaryota; kingdom Metazoa; phylum Arthropoda; class Insecta; order Diptera; family Syrphidae; genus Sphaerophoria; species Sphaerophoria rueppellii. Next base: position 5,161,448 of record CAKKXW010000006.1, on the reverse strand, counting down.
AGAATTTAGTCAAATCATCATCTAGTGGTTTATCGGAAAGCTCAATATCCTTACCCAGCCGAGACACTGCAATTTCACGTAAAATTTCCTGTCAGCATCAACATTCTTTTCGTTCCTCATCCAACGGTACAATTCTATCTTAAATGTATTTTAGAAACTTGTTGTGAAATTGGTTTTGTTTGTTTCATTCCCCTTCAGAAGCTACTAACCTAACAAGACTTCGAAATCTAAGTTTGGGCAAATCAGCACCAAATTTGTCGAGTTCATTTTTCTGCAAAGAACAATCATTGGCAAATATACGCAAAAATAATGCCGTTGCTGTTCGTTCTGGGGGTGCTGTTGTTTCATGCAGCAGTGGTGTGGCCCATCATCGCTTAAGCCTGATACCTGGCGTTAATAATACCTCACCACGATCCCATTCACCATTTTCTGCAAGTCCTATTGATAGTCCGCGAGTAAATTCACCAATGCAATTCGCATTTGCACCTATTAAAAGAATATCAAGTTGCCGCGGTGACGGGCGTCGTTGGTCAGTTGCATCTTTGCCGTCATCTGGTTATGGTACCACACCAGGCAGCTCAAATCTTTCGGTAAGTTAAGACTACATTGTTTTGCTTTAAAAAAAAAATAAATAAATAATCACTTTCCTTAGTCTCAGTGCTCTAGTCAAGAGCGTCTTCATCAGCTACCAAATATACCAACAACCGATGAGCTACGTATACTTACACACCAATTTTCAAACGAAATGAATGCTTTGCCATCAACGTGCTTTAATCATGCCGATCAATATCATCATTATTGTCACCATCAAAATGCAAAACCTTACGGAACAAAAGCTTGTGCTGTTGGTGGTGTTAATCAATCATCAATTACATGTACAAGTACACCGGTCAACTCAAGCCATCATTCGCCTGACCTATCAAAGCAAAACAGTATTGCGTTTGCAGGAAGTCTTTGTTGTAGCCCGCAAAGTATTTCAAAAAATGATTTTACATCAACTCCTATATCCAATGCAAATATGAGTGGTAGTGGATCATCAAAGGATGGAGGAGGTGGCAGAATCTCACCATTTAATCGACCACGCTCTAGAAGCTTGTCCAGTCCAAGCAGATCGCCAGTTATTGATAATGAAATTGCCCTGATGAATACACTTTACAAGGATCGTTTTCCCAAAGCAACCCAACAAATGGAAGAGCGTCTAAAGCACTTTATCAATGAGAATAAAAGTGCTGCGTGCAATAGTTTTCGAGATTCTCAGCCAATTGTTAGGTGAGTTATTTTTCACTTCATAGGAAAAAAAACAAAATGGTTACAAGTCCTTATGTAGTGTCCGTCTTAGTTAGGTTAGGAGCAGAACGTCTTCGTGGGTTCGAGTCCTACTCGTGCCCATTGTTTTTTTGTTTCATCTTTCACGGTCACTGCCTCTTGCGAAGAACTGACAAAACTTCCAAGAGTATCAATCTGTCATGAAAAAGTGCTTCTCAACTTTGCCGTTCGTTCGGAATCGGCATTAAATTGTAGGTCCCCTCAATTCTTCACACGCACCTAGAGAATTGTTGATGAGATTAAGCAGCTTTAGTCCTTGGTTCTTCAAGAGCTGTCGCGCCACTCGATTTTTTATAAGTCCTTAGTTTAAACGCCGTGCAAATTAAATTAAAAAAATGTTATATGTTTTCAGATTTGTCCATCATCAAGTTTTAGAAATGGCAAGAGATTGCTTAAACAAATCTGAAGCTAAACTCGTAACAAGTCGTTATTTTTACGAAATGAGCGAGAACTTGGAGCGACTTCTATTGGAAACTAGAGAAAAATCACCTGAAGCTGCCGTTGAATTGACAGGAGTAATTAAGAAACTTCTTCTTATAATATCCCGACCAGCAAGGCTATTGGAGTGTTTGGAATTCGATCCAGAGGAGTTTTACCATCTCTTGGAAGCAGCAGAGGGTGAAGCAAAAGCTTTGCCAGGTATAAAAGCCGATATTCCACAATACATAATCCAAAAGCTTGGGTTGAATCGACATCCGATTACGGAACTTCAGCAAGACTTTAAAGCTTCTTTTCGAGATTGGACACCTGAGTTAGCAACCACTTCTTCGCCTATCCCTGTTCCAAATACCAACAACAAGCCTTCCCTATCCAGTAGCAATGGGATGAAAAATCGTTCTCTTACAGATAATGCAGGTGGCTCGACATCTAACCTTAAAATATCAACAGCTGCAGTCAACTTTATGGAATCAACACCAACAAAAGAAAATACAATTCCTACAACATCAACGCCTTGCTTTATTAAATCAACTTCGACAAGTTCATCGTCTTGTGCTGATATCGATACAATATGTGATCAATCGGGAACACAAGTGCAAAAATATACCCAAAATATTCCAAACGAACATGATTTCGATATTATCAAACTAATTTCAAATGGAGCTTATGGTGCCGTTTACCTCGTCAAGCACCGACATACACGACAACGTTTTGCCATGAAGAAAATCAACAAAAACAATTTAATTCTAAGAAATCAAGTTGAACAAGTATTTGCTGAAAGGGACATCCTAAGTTTTGCTGACAATCCATTTGTCGTTAGCATGTATTGCAGTTTTGAAACAAAAAAACACCTCTGTTTGGTTATGGAGTATGTTGAAGGTGGTGATTGTGCAACACTTCTTAAAAATATCGGTCCTCTGCCACCAGATATGGCTCGATTTTATTTTGCTGAAACTGTCTTGGCTGTAGAGTATCTTCATAGCTATGGAATAGTCCATCGGGATTTAAAACCCGATAACTTGTTGATAACAGCACTTGGTCATATTAAACTAACTGATTTTGGTCTATCGAAAATGGGTTTAATGTCATTAGCAACAAATTTATATGAGGGCTTTATTGACAGTGAAACAAGACAATTCTCTGATAAGCAAGTATATGGCACACCGGAATATATTGCCCCAGAAGTAATACTTAGACAAGGCTATGGAAAACCAGTTGATTGGTGGTCAATGGGTATTATATTGTACGAGTTTATTATTGGATGTGTGCCATTTTTTGGTGAAACGCCTGAAGAACTATTTGCGCACACTGTGAACGATGACATTGAGTGGCCAGATACCGACGATTGGACAATTCAACCCGAATCAAAAGATTTAATCACTCAGTTACTTCAACAAAATCCTCGTGATCGCTTAGGTACCGGTGGAGCAAATGAAGTAAAAGAACATATGTACTTTGATAGCTTGGATTGGAACTCGTTGCTAAGGCAAAAAGCAGAGTTTGTGCCGCAATTATCAAATGACGACGATACCAGTTATTTTGATAGTAAACGGATTTTTTTTTCTTTTTGTTTAAATTCATTTAAAATTTTATCTTTTCATTTGAAGCTCGCATGGATCGGTATAATCATGATTTAGGTGGAGAGGATACTGACGATGCTGATGATACACCACTTTTTGGTTCGTTCAGTTCTTATACTCCACAATATCGTAAACAGCATTATTCATGGAATAGATTGACATCGCAGAGTACTTCTGATGAAGCAAGTAGCAATACCTGCGAAATTACCGATTCAAGAAATGAAAACTCGAAAGTGTTAGCAACACCAGAATTACGCAATATTGACGTAAGTTTATCTCTTAAGAAAACACTTTATTAATAATATACTTAGGTTAGGTTAGGTTGGAGTGGCTGTCTAGATGTTACTGACTCACTTAGACCTCAAGCGTCCATTGTGAGATACCACTAAAGAAGTTACTCATGGGAGAGTAATGAACTTAAACAAACCATTTTGTACTTTTAATGAAATTAAAGGGACATTTTTGTGTCGATCGTTGCCAGTTCACTGGTATTATCGAAGAAGGGATTCCCGAGTTAGTTATGCCTTCTATTGGAGAGCGCCGGACATGTACACAGAAGGTGTTGTACTGTTTCCACTTCCTCCTTGTCCATGCAGCTTCTACAGAAGGCGTTTGCGTAGAACCCTAGCCTCAAAGCATGTCTACCTATGAGGCAGGCTCCAATTGTAGAGCTTATATTTTGTCTGCTCAGTTAAATAAAGCCTTTTGGCCGTTTCAGGTCTATGCTTGGCCATATATGTTTGGTTGCTAGGCAGGTGGTACCCTGTGACCATCTAAAATATGTTTTGTCTTTGTCTAGCAGTATGCGAAGTGTTCCGTTTTTGGCTAGCTCATAGACTTTGCAATTTCCCGGGATGTCTCTGTGGGCCGGCACCCAAATGGATGAATTTTAAACTGTTCCGTCATCTCATTCAGAGATGATCGAGAGTCGTGGACTATTTAAGAGTTTGTGGAGACAGACGCGAGGGATTTGAGAGCGGCTTGGCTGTCCGAGAAGATACGTATACCCTTGCAAGATATAACGTTTTCTTTGAGCCAGGATAGTGCCTCTTTAATCGCTATTACTCCTGCCTCGAACACACTACATTGATTGGGAAGTCTATATGATAGACAAAGATTCAGTTGTTTCAAAGAGATACCACTTCCAACGCCGTAATTGGTCTTTGAACCGTCTGTATGGAAGTGTACCGTATTGTCTTCTAGGGGTCTCTCTTCTTCCCAAGAAGATCTTGAAGGGATATATATACTTACTTATATATACTTATACTTATATGTACTTACGTATAACATACTTACTTACTTAAGGTGGCACTACAGTCCGTTGTGAACTTGGGCCTCAATCAACAGTCACCGCCAGCCAGCTCGGTCCCTAGTAAGCTGTCTCCAGTTTTGCACTGCAAGTTGATTGAGGTCCTCTTCTCCTTGATTGCACCACCTGAGTCGTGGTCTTCCTCTCCTCCTATGCCCCTCGGGAATAGTGTCGATGGCTTTCGGGGCCGGATCATTGGTGTCCATCACCTATAAATGATCGAGCCATCTGAGTCTCTGGACCTTAACCCTTCTGGCTAGGTCCATGGCGTTGCACAACCCGTAAAGTTCCCTTCTTCGCCCTTCCCCTTCAATGCACTCGGGGACAAAGATGACCCGAAGAACTTACTTCTCGAAACAGCGTAATGCACATTCATCCGATTTTGACAAGGTCCATACTTCTGTACCATATAGTAGGACTGGAATGAAGGGGGTGTTGTACAATTTTACCTTACATGCTCGAGAGAGGGATTTTCCACTCAATTGCGTTCTTAGCCAAAAGAATAATCGCTCTTTCAAGAGTTATTCTTCGTCTGATCTCGGCGCTGTTGTTATTGCCCGTGTTTATAGCGGAGCCTAGGTAGAAAAACTCCTCTACTACCTCGAAGTTGTATGCGTCTATTGTAACGTTCTGTCCGCCGAGCCGTCGGTGTTGGGTGTCCTTCCTCGAAGACAGCATATACTTCGTTTTTCCCCCATTTACCGCTAAACCCATTTTTGCCGCTTCTGTCTCAAATCTCACAAAGGCGCTAGTGACATCACGCTGTGTTCTTCCCATTATATCAATATCATCGGCGTACGCGAGAAGTTGAACAGATTTTTGGTGTTGACGGTGGAGTTCTGCACTATCTTCTCAAGAACGAATGTTAAAGAAATCCCACGACTTGCCTTGTCTGAATCCCTTTTTGACGTCGAAAGATTTCGTAAGCTCGTTGCCAACCTTGATGGAGCAGCTTGTGCAGCATTTTGCACAAGCGAACGAGCTTGGCAGAGATGCCAAAACTAGACATAACTTTATACAGTTCGTCTTTGTAGATGCTGTCATGTAAACGAATACCAAAAGTTTAAAATGCAAAGCGGATTCTCTCAACAGAATCGCGTCGACTAATTGAATCTATTTAATCTGATGTTAGCTCGTAAAGAAAAAACTTAAATAAACTTTATCATAATTCATTCTGTAGTGTCCGTGGCTTAGTCGTGGGTTCGAGTCCTACTCGTGCGCATTGTATTTTGTTTCATCTTTCACGGAGACTGCCTCTTGCAAAGAACAAACAAAACTTCCAAGAGTTATGTTTGGAAAAAGTGCTTCTCAACTTTGCCGTTCGGAATCGAAGTTAAATTGTAGGTCCCCTCAATTCTTCACACGCACCTAGGCTGGGCTCTTCAAGAAGTGTCGAGCCACTCTATTTATTTTTTATTTATTAAATAGAACATTTGCAATTCAGCACTTATTCTTGAACTACCATTTTTTTCAGTTTTCATCACGTCGCCTTAAAATACCTTCAACTCCCGATGCTGATTATCTTCCTGAATTGCTAAATAAAGTATGTTGTGAAGATGCAAGAATAATGAATAAATATTTACGACAGCAATCGATGCCAAGTTCATCGTGTATGCAGCAATTAGTTCCGCAACAATCAGCGTCCTCCATCAATCCAATATCGAGTTCTAGTTCCATTGATTGCCGAAAAAATCCTCCAGCTACTTCAAATATAAGTATGCAAAGTGCACCCAAAATGTGTTCTGTCACCACCATGGCCACGGTTACTACACCTTCAAATTGTATTCATATCAAACCTAATGAAGGCGCTAACAATGAAATCGTTAAAATGCATGCCTGCACTTCGCAATCCAATGTCATTGGATATTGTCCGAACATACCAGAAAACCGAAAACTGATTGATGCACATCAAGTATCCTCAATTGCTGCCACTCGAAGCACACCAGAATCATCACAAACAGATAGCGACGATCTTTCCCCACAAATTTGCCGTAAGAAAAAACACCTAAATGCCCGTGATATTCTTCCACGATTTTCAATATCAATCGAAGATGAAGCAAGTGGATCCTCATCGGAAAATACACAAGACAGGTCACTGCTTAACAATGCAAATAATTTAAGTTATACAAATAGTAAACATCGATCCCGAACCATAGTTAAATCGGCATCTGCTTTGGGATTATCGTTCATGGTGTCAAATGGTAATGAGTTCATTTTATCCATTTTATTATATAATATCCATTTTTTTTCCTCTTAAAGATTCACAGCAGCTATCTAAAGCTTTTAAGGAAGGTGGAAATGGAGACGTGCAATCACCTGTATGTAGTGGTAGCGGAGAAACAGGAGGTGGCAATTCGAGTACAGCAAGCTCAAGGGATACTTCACCATGTCGGGAATTGTCACCGCTAGTAACAAATCTCAAGCCCCCAATTATCATACGACGTGGTCCCAAAGGATTTGGCTTTACTGTTCATACTATACGAGTATTTTATGGAGATACTGATTTTTATACAATGCACCATTTAGTTATGGCTGTTGATGAAGGTAGTCCAGCTTTTGAGGCCGGTCTGCGTCCAGCAGATCTTATAACACACGTAAATGGCGAAGCAGTGCAAGGTCTTTTTCATACTCAAGTGCTGCAATTGCTTTTAAGTGGCGGTGAGCATGTGACCGTGCGCGCTACACCGCTTGAACATACAAGCATACAAAGTGGTGGCAGGAAACGTGACCTACTGCAAAGCAAATTGGCAAAAAAAGGAGTTAATCGTCAAAAGAAACAAAAAAAGGAATACGAAAAAAAACGAAAATCATCTCTGTTTCGTAGAATAAGTAATAAACGAGCTTCTGCAGAGATTCAGCAGGTATATTCTATGGTAAAGAAAGAGTGTGCCGTTGTTAAATAATTTATGTTTTTATTTATAGATAGCTGCAGGTATATCGTCTCCAATAATGGTAACTCAGTCTCGCTCGTTTCAGTCGTTTTGTAGTAGACCAGGTGATGCAGTGGCATTACCAATACCTCCAAATTCTCGATTGAGTTTGCCTCCTATGGAATCGCAATGTTATGCGTCGGCATCAAATTCTTCGCAGTCCAGTTCTCCATCGTCTTCGCTACCTAATACGCCCGTTATTGTGAGTGCTGGAGGAGCTACTTCACCTCATAATGCTGCTGTTATCGGAGCAGCAATTGGATCATCTGTTGCAACTTCTGGAGCTCAACTCTATCAACGACCATCTACACTGCACGGATTAAAGCATAAACTTCACACCAATTCATGTTCCAGCACAAAAAATATACACTCAACAGCTGTATCAGTTACAAGCCGTCGGAAATCTGTTGGGCATATTCCTCTTTCTCCACTAGCACGCACACCATCACCATCACCGCTGCCATTATCACCAACTCGTTCACCATCACCACTTGCATTTCCTGTTGGCCATCAACCGGGTGCATCGAATACAACCCAATCATACAGTCCTGGAGGACTTCCCGGTGTAAATTTGAATATTGGACAAGTTGTATCTACTAAAAAAGGATTCGCTAGGACAAAAAGCTCTGAACCAAGTTCACCACTTTTACGTCGTGCACTTTCTCCAGATCGTTTGCATCCTCGAAGTGCAGAAACTAAATGCACTCTTATATCGCCGCTATGTTGTTCACCTATTGTTAAAAATCAAAGGTCAATCGTTGGTGTTTGGAGATCAACTAATACTGGCAATAGCGTCGCATCTGGTACGTGTTCTAGCCCCAGCGTTAGTACAACTAATTGCAATGTTACTGCTTCAGCTGCAAGTATAAAAACGAGCGTCACAGCAACATCTACGCTTTTATCTGGCGGCCAAACAGCAGCAGGAGGAGGACCCGTAACTATCCATACTCACTCTCAAATATCAACGACATCAGACAACAGTGAAACGCCAATATCTACGCAATCGAGTGCTCTAACCAATATTTATCTCGACAAATGTGTTGAACATTTTAGTGCTTATAACGAAAAAGATCAAAACGTCGCCTCTCAAGAGCAAAAATCAGTACCAAGTAATATACTTTCACTCACTTTTCAACCACCTGGTGAAATGCTTCCAAGAATTGCTGAAGAAAAAGATTCACCTACAAACTCAACCACCGACACCGTTTCTGTTTTGCAACAATCTGCAAATATTGAAGCAAACAGTTCAATTAGCAGTAGAAAAGCTTTCACCAGCTCTAGTTCAAACGTAAACACTGTTGTAGGTTCCTCTTCTACTTCGTTCGTCGCTCAACCAACTGCTTCCACACCAGCTAATCCAAAATCTACTTCACGAAGTATCAACAATAAAAAGAGTTCAAACTCAAAACGAATGGAACCACGTAAATAAAAATGTTTTCTCTTCTTTTCTTGTTTTCATCTCAAGTCGATTTTAATATTTTCATGGTAAATAAAAAAATATATATAAATATATTTACGATAACTGCAAAAAAAAAAAGAAAAAAGTTATTTTGTATTTTTTGTTAAAAATATTCTTTAATGTGCGCTCAAGATACTAAATTTAAGTTCTTAATAGAGAAAATATAGTCACATGTATCAAGAAATGAACACACAATATTTTTTTTTTTTCATTAAAAATCAAGCTACAAAACTTCCTCTGCTTGTTGTCAGTTGTCCATGTGGCAGAGCTGTAAAAGCATTCACTCTTTTGGGAATGCAGCTTTAAAAGTCCCACATTTAACTAAATTTTGGGAATGCATTATTTTTTACTGCTTGCATTCTTTGAAATCTTTTAAAAGTCTTTTACATTCTTTGCAGTCATTAAGTCTTTTGATTGCATTGAAAAAAATGCAGTCATTTGACTGCTTTTGCAGCCTTTTAACTGCTTTGAAGTCTTTTAACTTCTTTAAAGTCTTTTAACTGCTTTGAAGTCTTTTAACTGCTTGAAGTCTTTTTAACTGCTTTGAAGTATTTTAACTGCATGAAGTCTTTTTAACTGCTTTGAAGTCTTTTTACTGCTTGAAGTCTTTTAACTGCTTGAAGTCTTAACTGGAAACAGTTAAAAGACTTCAAGCAGTTAAAAAGCTGCAAAAGCAGTCAAATGATTGCATTACATTGAATGCAGTCAAAAGAATTTTAAAAGATTTCAAAGAATGCAAGCAGTAAAAAAAGTAATGCGTTTTTCTGACTTCAAGTCTTTTAACTGCTCTAAATGATTTTTATATAAAAGACTTCAAAATTAACTGCGAATTTTCCTTAAATGTTAAGTACTGACATGAAGTCAAAATACTCAAAAAAAAAATAAAAGCCCTGTCGTCGTATCCGTTCGGAGAAACTTACGATCGTAGAAAAGTTCCGATCGTAACATTTATTTTGTTCATGGTATCCATTTCGTAAAGGAAATATTGACGCATGAAGTTCCGCAACACAATATAGTTGTCGGAACAACAACAAATAATCGCTAGCGTTCGTTGAATTTGTGCTTTTCGTCGCATGAAATCGTGATGCGTTACTCTGAGTTTGACATTTCAACGCAAATTTGTTTTTTTTTTTTTTCTGAGGTATGTACGATCAAACAATCGGGACCGTTAGGACGATAACAAATTCGTATATTTCGTACAAATCGGATTGAATTTTGTTACGACTGGATACGACAATAGGGCTGCAAGTCTTTTTAATCTTATTACTGCAATACAAAAATGATTGCATTCTTTTACAGCTCTGCCATGTGGGTAGGTGAGAAAAACACAATCACTCTTATTCGCACTGAATCCAAAAATTATTGTGTTAAAAAAAAACATTGTGAATTACTTAAAATTAAAACATTAAATTGATATAAATGTCATTCGATTCGCGAGACATAAACAGGATATTAACTTCCCCTAATGTCATTGCAATGGGACGTTTGTGTTAAGCTTTTTGAAAATAATTACCTTGCATACATATAATTAAATGTCTAACTCCAATATATATTATATACTTAACTAATTCTTAAAGCTTCTTAAAAAAGAAAATAGTCGTGTGAATAAGTAATCAAATAAAAGAGTTCTTTTTTTTTCCAAAACAGATACATATTTCCTACAAAGTTATCACATTCAAAAAATAAAATAAAAGCTAGAGCAACCTGATAATGCATCAAAACTCAACACCTCGTTTTTCTCTTTCACGATCTGGCTGACGAAGTTTAGTTTTTGTCTTTTATGTTTTATTTTATTTATACAATTGAGGTTGGGTGTTGTAGGATCTGTGGGCATATGCTGTTACTTTTCCTACACACCAAGTTCTTACTTTACCTCTTTGTGGTAAACACCAGGTACTGTTTATATCCATTTTTTTTTTTTTTATATAATTAGCACACACTCAAGGGGTTTTTTATGCCCTTATTATGCCAGAGACACAGTGAGTGCTTTAGGAAATGGGAAAGGGGTTGGAAAGGAGGTGCCGGTGAACATTGGTCTTAAATTCCTATGGTGTTTCTCCATTTCATTCTTGAACCACACATCCTTTTCATTGTCGTATACGGGTGTCTAGGATGTTGTGGGTTGGAGTTAACATATTTATTTTATTTTGTATTTTCTGTTTTTGATTTGAAGCAGTCGGTCTAGCACTTTCTCTTTTTGCTCCACAACTCAAAACTACGTAATAGTC
>CAKKXW010000006.1:5133779-5149540 GCA_920937365.1 Sphaerophoria rueppellii | reverse complement strand
AGACAAAACGGAGCCCTGGGGCACACCAGCATTTATATTGTGAGTTTCAGACTTGAATCCGTCCAATACAACTTGTATTGAACGGTTCGAAAGAAAGTTTCTAATCCAACGAAGAAGGGATTCATCGATACCGAAGGCACGCATTTTCGATAAAAGAGCAAGATGCCAAACTTTATCAAATGCCTTTGAAATATCAAGTGCAACAATCTTACTTTCTCCAAAACGATGTAAAGATTTGTTCCACTGTTCGGTGAGATAAACCATCAAATCACCAGTGGACCTGTTGCTGCGAAAGCCGTACTGCCGGTCGTTAAGAAGCTTTCGGTCTTCGAGATATTTCTTAAGCTGATAGTTTATCAGCGTTTCCATGACCTTGGAAAGAAGGGACGTAAGTGCAATCGGACAATAATTGGAGGGAGAAGAAGATTCGCCTTTTTTTGGAATAGGCTGGACAAATTCTGTTTTCCAACTGCTCGGAACGAGCCCAGAAGAATAGGATAGATGGAAAAGCTTACACAAGGGTTTTGCCAGCGTGGAAGAACACCTCTTCAGAATAATAGCGGGGATACCATCCGGACCAGCGGATTTATGTATGTTGAGATCCTTTAATACTCTCGCCACAGCACGAGTGCGGAAGAAAATTTGTCCCATGGAGTCATTGACGCACTCAAGAACTGGAGGAGTCATGACACTCTCTGGCAGCGAAGAGTTGGCGGTGAATTGCCTAGCAAAAAGGTTAGCTTTCGCGAGCGAGCTAACAACTGGAGTGTCATTGTCGACGAGCATAGGGACAGAGGAAGAAGAAGAATTCTTCATGTTTTTTACAAATGACCAAAAATTCTTACTGCCTTTGGGACATTGCAGTATTTTTTGCCTTAATTTTTGGTCATGTAAAAATTTGGTCCGCCGAATATGGGCATTGCAGGCCTTCCTGGCTTGTTTAAACTTGTTCCGGTTTTCCTCAGTTGGGTTGGCTCTAAAACACCGGAACTTTACTTCTTTTTCCCTGATAACCTCTTTACAGCTTACAGCTTACAAACCATGACTTTTCCTTGGGTTTGATGCTTTTAACCCTATTCGGGATAAAAGTTTTCATTCCCAAAACAATCATATTAGTAATCATATCTGCGCTGGAGTCTACGTCACTATCGAGGAAGCATAGTGACCAGTTACAGATCCGGAAAAAGTTGTTGAGACCGTCCCAGTTGGCTTTCTCGTATTGCCAAACGGTTCTCTTCGGAGCTCTTTCTCTAACTGATTAGCTTGACACGAGAAATTTGCAGATATAATACTATGATCTGATCTGCCTAGAGGCGTTAATACACTGATAGTGTATTTATCGGGGTCAGACGTAAGAAACAAGTCAAGAGTATTTTCCGCTTGGCCATTAATGTCCGATATTCGAGTGGGCTAGGTGACAAGCTGAGTTAGGTGGTTAAACTCAGCAAAGATCTCAGCACACATTCCTTCGGGTGTTGTCTGGCCCGAATGGAGAAGCCACGAAGAATTGTGTACATTGAAATCGCCCGTAATAACTATTTCAGTGTGAGGGTACAGGGAAACAATTCTTTGGATGGAGTCAGACAGAGCGTCAAATTCGCGAGAAGTTGAAGCTCTGTCCAAATTTGGGCTTCGATAAAGAAAACAATAGTGAATGATGTGCTTGTTTACTTTGAACTTGAACCACATTGAATTGAAAAAAGGGTCGGAGCAGTTCCCATATTGTGGAAGAAATTTATAAGCGACATCATTTCTAATGTAAACGGCGAGACCGTGGTGGAGGAGGAATTGTGGCATTAAGCTATACCCATGAATGAGAAATTCAGCAGGATCGGAATTCTCACCTACTTGGGTTTCACTTAGCGCCAAAACAGCTGGCCTGTTTGAAACAGTGTGGATGTACAAAGCAAGAAAATTCGTACGTAACCCACGAACATTACTATAGTCTACTCTGAAATTTTCGATCATTGCAATATAAAAAAATATAAAACCAAAACAGATAAAAACTAAGAAAAATTAGCTAAATGAATGACAGGTTTCTTTTCGAATCAACGCCGCCGCTAGTGTTATGCCTTAGCGGTGACGTGAGTCGATCCGACCCTGGAACTCAAGTGCAATTTTTCTATTCACCCGTTATTGATGACATACCATATGCATACATGGTGTGAGTAAAAAAAGCTCATACAATGCAATGCATATGATAAGTCATGCAACTGTTAGCGAAGGGAAGGTAAAAGAGGATGGGTACTCACATCTCACATGTGCTATGTAGGCTGTACATTTTCTTTGTTTGTTGAGTGGTGGTGCTTGTTGATTTATTTTTCTATTATTTTGTTTTATTATTATTTTTTTTCTGTTTTGTTTTTTGTAGGATTTGTGTTATTGTTTTTTGGTTGTTGGGATTTGTGAAATTGATTTGGTTCTTTGGTTCCATAGATATAACGGGTGCAAAACGGAGAAACAGAAGCACCTAATCAACGGCCCAACAAATTTGGAGGTTAGTGCGAGGAGCTAAGAACCCCTCCACAGTGAAAAACTTGATAGTTATGAGAGAGAGACACCAGCCTCGCATAATGACACCCCTCTTATGGTAAATAGATCCGAAACGACAACGGACTATGCATTGAGAGTTTGTACCAGGAATGTAAGAACACTTCCCTCCAGGTTAGTGGCATATTAATCCTCAAGGCAAAGTAGGCATGTGCCTAGGGGCGCGAATGTACAAAGGGCGCTGTGGTTTGATGAAGTGGCTCATAATGCTAGTTCATATGTGGTTGTTAAGGAAGAAAGCTTATGACCTCGCACCGCACTTACCACTTATGTTGAGATAAAAATCGGATCTGAGCAATTCCATTTACAGATTCAACTCGGTTTGCAAACTTAGCTCGTTAATTCGACTTGACAACTCGGTTCGCCAACTTTTAAAACCACGCGGTACAGCAGTGTCGGTCAAAAATATTACGAGTTATTTCTAAGGGGCGCCGATGAGGTGCATGCCTACGGCGCTCTCAACGCTTAATCCGCCACTGCTCCAGGTGCAACTCAGAAACTATAATCTTTCCTCTCGCAGTATAAGGCTGACATTACTGCGATCCAGGAAATACGATTGATAGGATCAGAGATAATGAAGAGGAAAAAATGCGACATTTATTACAGATGTCATCAAAGAATACACATATTTGGATGCGGATTCGTCGTGGGAAATCGGCTTAGATCGAAAATCATGGATTTCAAGCCAATTTGTGGTCGCCTAGCTGTAATCCGCATCACGACTACACTACAAAACATCAGTATAATATGCGCACACGCCCCTACCAATGATACTGAGGAGGATTCTAACGACTTTCTGGATAGAGCCTCCACGAAGTTATAACAGCTCGTAATACGGTGATAAGTAGCACTAAGTTTCCAAGACGGAAGATCTACAGAGCAAACCTGGGCGATCTCCGGATGGTCGAACCACCAACCAAATCGAACATGTGCTAGTCGGCGCAAGGCACTCATCCAACATCTTGAACGTGCGCACTTTTCAAGGGGCAAACGTCGACTCTGACCACTACTTTCTGGTAGTTGCTTAGTTTAGAGCTCGACTATCAAACGACAAAAACACCAACAAAGAAGTTCAACATGGATTCAACGGATTTTCGGTCCCGTATGCGACGATGGCGAATGGAGAAGAAGGTTCAACCGAGAACTGTATGAGCTATACCAAGATGTGGATATTGTCCAGAAGGCCAAGAAAAGACGACTACACTGGCTCGACCACATCGAGCGAATAGACGACAACGCTCCAGCCAAGAAAGTCTTCTCATCCCAACCCCCAGGTTCGAGACGACAAGGAAGACCTAACCGACGGTACAAGGACCAAGTGACTGCGGATGCCAGAGCGCTTGGTTTCGATGACTGGAGAGTGCATGCGAGGGACCGTTCACGGTGGAAGGCTTGTAACGATCTTTGTTGGGCTTTATGTCGGTGCTGGTGTGCTTGTACCACTGAAGCTCGTCGGTTGCGGTGGTTCTTTGACCTCCTTATCGTTACAAAAAAAAAAAAAAAAAATCATACCAGGCGGTAGTACCATTAGATATTACGTGGTACGCGAGTAATATGTCTCTACCTTCCCTTCCTTGTCGTCATACTCGCCTAGACGACCCTTTATACTGGTGTCTCTTCGTCATTCTCACCTCATCCTTCAAATTTCATCACACTCATCTCTTAAAAAAATATCTTAGCACCTCATTTCAGTTTCAAAAGCATACATTAGTTAGTTTACTAAGTTTCATCTCCATCGTCATTTTGCACAAGCGAACGAGTTTGACAGGGATGCCAAAACTAGACACAGCTTTATACAGTTCGTCTCTGTAGATGCTGTCATACGCGGCTTGAAATCGAAGAAGAGGTGGTAGTGTTAAATTATACAAAACCCTCACCTCGGATAAAAATGCTTTAGGCTATTTTGAGAGGAAAGTTCTTCGGGTCATCTTTGGCCCCGTGTGCATTGAAGGGGAATGGCGAAAAAGCGAATTTTACGGGTTGTACAACGCCATGGACCTAGTGGACCTAGCCAGAATGGTTAAGGTCCAGAGACTCAGATGGCTCGGTCATTTAGAGCTGATGGACACCAATGATCCGGCCCGGAAAGCCTTCGACAATATTCCCGAGGGACTTAAGGGGGAGAGGAAGACCACGACTCAGGTGGCGCACTCAAGTGGAAGAGGACCTCAATCAACTTGGAGTGTAAAACTCGAGACAGCTAGCTAAGCTGGCTGGCGGAGACTGTTGATTGAGGCCCAAGTCCACAATGGACTGTACCGCCACCTTAAGTAAGTAGGTATCAAATTCATCGTACAAAGATAATTAAAAAAAAAACAGTTAGATAAAACACAAATTTCAAAATAAGGAAAAATATCAATGAATACAAACGCAATTACAAAAAGTGATATATTTAAATCAATCAGTTTTCGGTTTCATCTTAATATTTTTCCTATTATAAATACAAATGGGTACACACAAAAATATAATAATAATAAGCTAACAAATAACAGGAACAAGAAAATATGGGAAAAAATAAAAAAAAAATAAAAACAAAACAAAAAATACTAATTTCATTTGTTGTTCTTAGCCAAATTTGAACATAAAAGAACCATCGATTTCAACAAGCTTTTGAATAATGGATATTCAAATTCAATTAGAAGTTAGTAATTACAAGTTTTATAAGTTAATAATTTAGTTTGTCTTACTTTGTCTCCGGCTGATCAGCATAGTGTATTGTTTTCTTAAATTTTAATTTATAATTTCTGTTTGACAATAATTCAAAAACAAAGCAAAAATGCTCCACTGTCAACGACCAACCAATACGAACCACTGATCAGTTATAACAAGATGGAAAACTTGCTGTCCAAAATGACATTTGTCTACGAACTAAAAAAAGCACGTTTGCTGCAAGAGTATGCGTTTTATTGTAATAAGGATACAATTGCCTACATAATAAAAAGCATGTTTGCTGCAAGAGTATGTGTGTATGGAAATAATAAGTTTTGTGGTATTTGGGGGTAGGTTTCCAATCTTGTTATAACTAATCAAGGTGATGCGAACAACAAACGTAAGTTTTTATTTTTCCAGTTTTTCTTGTTTATTCCTTTATTTTACATCGTTTTTTTTTTTTTTTTTATAAATGTTTATTCTAACAACATTCGTGAATATAGTTGTTTGTTTATTATTAATAGAAACAATGTAATGCCGTACATTAATATTGTGTTTTTTTTTGTTTTTCTTTTCATTCGATAACTACATAAGGCAGAACGGTTAATAACTCATCATTATAAGACCGCAATTGTAATACTTCGTGCCACTCTTTGAATTGTTGCGTTCGAGCACAATTGTTGCCATCTTCATCTACAACATCTTCATCGACGCGTCGGATTCCTGTGCGATATTCTTCTTGAACGACGAAATCATCTTCTTCTTCTTCATTTGTTTTTTCACATTTGATCGCAGCAGTATCATCAACATCATCAAATTGAAGGTTATTATTCTTTTGAAATTTGACGTTTTCATCTGTATTCACATTGTTATGAGCTTTTGCTGTCAGTTTCTCTTGTTCACCATCTTCTTCTTCAGTGGTGATTCCTAATTGATCACTTAGTGGTTGTTCAAGTTTTTGCTTATCATCATCATCAATTTTTGTTGATAATGATTGTTGTTTTGATGGAAACTGAAGTTCATCAAACTCCTTTGCCAATTTATTGTTGGACATGTTATAATATCTTGGATTAACATCATAGTATTGTGTTTCATTAGCTGAAACATCATTTTTAGAATCATCACCACTCAATGTTATGTAGCCACCGATACTGCTATTGAAAACTTCACGATGATGTTGATATTCAGGAGCTTTTTTAAGTTGTTCTTGACGTTGTCGTTCTCGTGTAGACACATAAATGTGATTAAAACTGCGAAGAAGAAAATTATTGCCTGCCGGGAGTTCGGGTATTTCTTCTTCTTCTTCTTCTTCTTCTCTTTCTCCTTCTTCTTCTTCTACTTCTTCTTTAACAACTTTGTCTTCTCTCTCTTGTAATTCTTTATTTTCTGCTTTTGTATTGTTGTTTTTCAAGTCAATTTTTTTCTTTTTACTTTTATAAGCTAATATACCATCATCGTCTTCGTCGGTTGTTGTCCATGATGTAAATGCCGATGCTGATGATGAATCAAATGCAGCCGATGATGACGGCGATGAAGAAGAAGATGATGAAGATGAAGACGATGGCGGATTACCACCGCCACCATTGCATCTTTCCTTACTACTCAATAGTAATTTCTTAATGCGTCTTCTTTTCTTAATCATTCTTGTTTTGAGATTACCATTGCCACTACTTGAACTAGTTGTTAATTCAGTGTGATCACCATCACTACCATCTGATGAAGTCTCATTATCACTACTTGCATCTGTGCAATCACTAGTACAGCTTTGAATTTCTAGAATTTTCAAACCACCTGATGTGCGCAATTCACATGGAAAAAATAACTGACGATGAAGTTTTTTAGCTTGTTCGATTCCTTCACGAAGACTTTTTCTTAACTTAATGCGCCGAATATGCTTTCCAGTCAATTGAATTGAATTAGAAAGTTCACGATTAGTAACAAGAATTTTCTGTTGCTTGTTATTATCACATTTGGCCCCGCTTTGAGTATGTTCATTCTCTATCTCATTCTGACTTGATGTTTGTAATTCTAGAGGAATTACATCATCGGTATCCAAATCGACATGAACGGCAGCTTGTTCCTGACCAACATCAACATTATGCCCTTGAGATTGTTGTTGTATTGTACTTAATTGTGTATCATTTTCATTTTGCTCGTCATGTTCTTCATTTATAAAAGGTAACGGCATATCATCTTCAATAGATTCATCATCACCGTTATTATCACCACATTTTTTTAGTTGAAAATTGTAAACAGAAACATTAGCCGCTTGCGGCAAAAAGAAATCAGTCTTTGTCACTAAATCAACAGCCTGCACTCTCGTCGTTTCATTTCTAAGATTGACCAGTTGTTCATTATTGCCAAGTGAGTCAATTTTAGCAGTGTTTTTTGACACAAACTTATCAGAACTTTCAACGGAAGATATTTTCGGTGTCGGACTAGTTAATGCCATTGCAATTGTGTTTGCAACTAAAGGTGGAGCTGGTGATCTCGACGACGATGAAGGTGAATTAGTTTTACTTGGGGTCTTTTTTATTGTTAAAACAATGTGATTATTGCCCGTAGTCGATGACATCATATCACGGGTAACAACTTCGTGAAAATCACGAGATATTTCATCATTTTGGTCATCGCCATCATCCTCATCGTACTCTTCTAAAAAATCTTCGATATTATCATCTTGATCTGTTTGATCTCCATCATCATCTTCATCTTCTTCAGTTATTATATCATTTTCAGAATGTACATGGAAACAATCCGAATCATTGTCCTCATCCACGCAACTGCTGTCTGTCATGCTGTTTGTTAGACGTCTGGCTTCAGTATATGTCCCATTTACTAATTTAATACGCTTTATTAAGGAAGGAGCTTTAAGCTGTGCCTCTTGTTCATTAATGTTAGCCTCGTGTTGTGTATCCGGACCAAATTCAAAGACATCCGTCAACGTGGAGAGGCTTTTACGTTTACGCGATTTCAATTTGACATGTTCCAAGCGATGTTGTCGGAGTTTCATGTTAATTGATATTTGATTTTGCTTAAGGCTAGAATTACTGCAACTACTACTCCGCCTCGAAGCAACTGTTTGTTTATTAATATCAAGATTTTCATTAACTTCGGTTCTATGCACTTCGCTGCTGTTATTGTGGTTATTGACGACCAATTTATTGTTGCAACTACGATCAACACTCTTGATTATGTTATTGTTATTCATGAGATGAGAAACATGACCGTTCAATAAGAGAGATGACTTATTTTCATCGTTTTCAATTGAAAATATCATAGATGCATCGCTAGTGTCGGTAGTGTTGGATTGAGTAGTTTTGTCAACGACTATTGGTACAATCAAATCTGTCTTAGACGAACTTCCTTGATTTGGATTATCTAATTGTTGACTATTAAGAAGACTCTTTGGCTTTTCACTGGCAACTGAAGCTAATTCATTACATTCTGATTGATTATTAGCCACTGGAGTTGGATTGGATGTAATTTCAAAATCGCCAACTTTCTCTAATGCAGTTTCAAAAGTTTCTTTTGTGTCTACATCGTTGGAGGATTTAACATCATCTAACGAGACATTTTCTTGTTTTATTTCCTCTAAATTGTTGTTGCTTGTTGATTTTGATTGATTGTGTGACTTTTGTTTTTGTTTTTTAGTTTTACGAATGTTTTTCACTTTAATTGTCTGCTTTTTCTTTAATTTTTTATGATAGTGATGCAAATGAAAATGTTGCTGTCGATGAATATTGGCCACACCAAGAAAAGGCAACGGCGATGACTTGTCAGACTTTTTCCTTTTTAATTTGGGCTTGAGATTTTTTGTAAATTTCATGAAGCTCAGATCCTTTGGTATTCGTTCTTTGACTAAACAACCATACTTTGGCACAACATTTGCATAAAAACTATCATTTTGTAAGCCGATGATATTTTGTTCGTCTTCGACATTAATTTTTTGTGGAATTGAATGATCCCAATTTCCATTTACATTTGGTATGTAACAGTTATGAATAGCATTTACATGAAATTCTGTAACTTGATTTGTTTGTGTTTCATAACGTTGTTTGGCTTTGCATTGTGAATCTTCGATAACTTCATAAGTTGGAAAATTTGAATGTAAAGGCATCATCAAATCTGTGGTTTCTTGTTGAATTTGTAGTTGATGTGGCAAGGCTATAACTGATTGTTGTTTTAGTTGATGTGGAAGTTTTGTTTCGGATTGTAAATTTATGTCACTTCTCGTTTGGTCCAATTTTTGTATGGTTTCTTTTTGTTCGAGGTTTCCTTGAACGTGTTCAACGGGTTGTGTGGATGATGGAATTAATTTCTCATCATAGAGACTAGTTACAATTTGTTTACTTATGCTAGCCGCTTCTTCTACAAACATTGGCAACGGATCATTATCATCATCGAAATCAAGATCAAAAATTGATTTGGTTGGCTTTTCGGTTATATGATTTTGTTTAGTTCTCGGAGGCCCAATTGGTGATGTAACAGTTGATACAGGTGCTGATTGCGAGTGATTATGAGAGATATGACAAGGGGACGTTGATTTCAAAGTTATTGATGGCAGAGGTTTCTGTGGGGAAGCTGCTAATGGGAGGCTAACCGATATAACAGGTTCGTCATCATCGTTAATTTGATTTTTAATGACAACAACATTCTGGATGATATTTAAATTGTTTGATGGTTTACATTCGGCATCTTCGTTATCGGGTAACTCAGGTAAAATTTCACGCAAGGTACAAGTGCAGGGAACATATTCATAAGTTTCCCAATCAATTTTCGAAGTATCAACCTTGGGTAATTGGGCTAAAAGCTCGTTTATTTGTTTCTCAATAGATGAACCTGCAGTTGCAGTTGTCAAATTTGAATTGTAGGAATCACATGTTGCAGCTGTTGATCTTTTCATAGTTTCATTTGATGGATCTGATGTATTCGTATCGCTATCAGATGCATAGATTTCATCTGCCAACAAAAAGAATGATGAGAAAATAAGATAAAATTATTTGTAAGAATGATCAATTACCAGCACCTACGCTGTTGTTGGATGTATTTTTCTCTGGACTTGAACGAATTGTAGCTATTGTTGTTGCATTTGTTGAGTTAACATCAAAAGTTTTCGGTGAATGCGATGATGGTTCTAGGAAATTGAAATTATAAATTAATGAAGAATAGAATGAACATGAAATTTTGTTATCTACCCGAACAGGATGAAGCAGGACGTGATGTACCAAACCAGCTCATAAGAGTTGGCGACGAAGTTGTAGATCCCATTTTTCGACTTTGAATATCGATTAACAGTTCCCTTGTTGTTTTAACTTTTTTTGTAGAACACAATGTGGGACTCATTAGAAAATGTGCATTTAATCCAACTGTTTGTGCCAAAACAGAATCAATTCCTTTCGATCCTTTTTTGCGTCCACGTTTTTTTAAGACTTTTTGTTCGGTAGCAGCAACTGGAGCATTAGCTGTTTGCTGAACCTTCACGGCTGGTAACATTGATGATATCACGGAAGTGGACGAAGTAGACGTTGTCGATGTATTTCCAATTGTTGTGGTGGAATAAGTTTGTAAGCGTTGATTTGTAGCAAGAACCGACTTGGCATTGTATTGGTCTTTGTATAAATTTTGTTGCTGTTTCGGTGTGTTACTAAAGAAAACATCTTTCGGAAATTTGATTTCTGGGGATGTTGATGTTTTTTCATTGGAAGACTGTTTGTCGTAATGTTTTTCTCTCATATCATCAACAGTTATCATACTTTGACTATCTTGATTTATGACATGAACCAAATCTAGTAGTGATATTTGACTATTTGATGAGCTTTCATTCGAATTACGGCTAAAAGGAAGAAATGCTGATTTTTCGTTAGCTGTTGTTGTTGTTATTGTGCTACTACTAGTACTACCAAGGCCAGATGAGGGTATTGCAGATATATTTTCCGGTCGATCTTTTCTTTTGACTGTTCCTGTTACAACATCAATACCACCAACGGAATTATGTTTGAATTTTCCAGCAAAAGATAAATAATTGGAAATTTTAATATCCCGACCGGTTGGTATATCTGCTGTACGATTGTCATCATCATTATTTTTATTGGTTTTATTTTGGTATGGACCATAGTTAATACCGACAACAACACAATCATCACCACCGCCAACAATGCCACCACCATCTCCATCACAACCACCAACACCGCTGCCAGCATCACCATCATATTCTTCACCACCAATACCAGATCCAGCTGGAAAAATGCTCATAGAGCTATTCGATAGCGATAAATAGTCTTGAGTACCTGATATTGGAAAAGATGATTCATCTGCTGGAGGTTGAAAGAGTTCAGACTCATTGACATCTGCATCAATGCGTTCATTTGGACGAAATTTGTCTCTTCTTATTCTTTTATTGCCGTTGCTTTTACTCCTTTTTCCAAAACTAATCATTGCATCGTTCGTTTCACCAACGAGACTCTTTGGTGGTGTGGCAGTTGTCACACCAACTTCTATGACATCAGTAAAATTAGAACTAGAATCCGAATCGGCAAGGTCAATAGTTGTCGATGGAAGAGATTGATTTCGAAGAATTGATGAATGATGAGGTGGTGCTGGTAAGCGATCGGTTGGCGTTAGCTTTTGGGATAAATTCTCAAATGTTACTGCACTACTCGAATTATCGAGAAATGACATTATGATATTGGAATTTTGTTCTTTTCGTTTCATCGATTTATGTGTTCTTGGTGAGGAGGATATTCCAGCATTTATAGTTCCAGAAAGCCCAGAAGTTCCTCCAACAATTACTGAAGACGACACTGATGGTTGCAATTGATTATAACGATCGTCTTCATTTATTGCAATTGCTGGCAAAACTGTGGGACTTAAGTTAGGAGTTTTCTGAGTTGAGATGTTATCAGCATTATTAGAACTGATTGCGGATATAAGATTTTTAAAACTAGTTGGATGATGCACTTTGTTTGTAGCTGCATTTATAATTGTTGCTGGCAGACTGTTATTTGTAGCGTTATTTTGTCTGTTAGCTGATTTTCCAAGGGCACCATTCGACCTGCTTCCCATTATTGAAAAATCAACACCTGCTGCTGTTGTTGTTGTCTGTTTGATCGATTTCTTATTAGTACTTGCTGTATTGCCTGTTGTGTTTTTTGTTGAAATTGTTCGACTAAAATCAACACCAATTGAAGACAAAGAATTGTCAAATTGACCACCAACAGGTGATGCTGGTTGTGATATACACAACAGAGCTGGCTTAGGCGCTGATAGTGTCGCTTGAAGGGCAGTTGATGAAGAACTTGTGCCAGTTGTAACTGCACCTTCTGATTGTGCTTGTGAAGTAATGCCAAACATTTCTCTCCATTTTTTAAGCAGATTCTTTGCTCGTATTGCAAGGATATTGCTTTTGGTGCGTCGACGCAATTGATTGATATGTTTTGCAAGTCTGGTGGTTTCCAATTGTTCTTTTGTAATCGTTGCTCCTTCGAGCGCTGATATGACTGCAAGAACTGTATCCATGTTAACCACCTGAAAAATAAAAGCCTACCATTTTCATTTTCACTTTCAATTTTTTTTTTATTTTTTACTCACATCGTAATTCTGATCAAGGGCTTCTGTTAATCGTACCGTCAAATCAAGAATCAATTTGTTGCTCATTTAAAAAAAATAAGGATAGGTGTTCTTGTTTGAATTTGATAAACTGTGATCGTTGGTGTAAATATCAGCTGCCGAGGCGTACGAGGTCGTTCTCAGTCAAATCTTTTATTGATCCGGGCTGGCGGCTTCCGGAGCTTTATTGTGATCTTATATCTATTTTGATCGATCCGATTCTCGCCAATCAACGAAAATGTATTTAGTAGATTAGGGTTGCCCTGCTTAAGAGAATGGATGAAGGAATGTTGATTTGCTTTTCTCAATGAAATATTTCTCTGTAAATAAAGGAAAACAAAATCAAAGCGGTTATTTGTTGATAATAATTAATTATTTGTTGAAATATCAGTAGCCTTGGATAATGACCCCCCTCTTTTGGTAAATAGACCCGGAACGACAACGGACTATGCATTGAGATTTTGTACCTGGAATGTAAGAACACTCTACACTCCAGGTGCAGCTCAGAAACTTGAATCTGTCCTCTAGCAGTATAAGGCAGACATTACTGCAATCCAGGAAACACGATACGATGGATAGGACATTAATTACAGATGTCATCAAAGAATGCACATATTTGGATGCGGATTCGTCGTGGGAAATCGGCTTAGATCGAAAATCATGGATTTCAAGCCAATTTGTGGTCGCCTGGCTGTAATCCGCATCAAGTCCACACTACAAAAGATCAGTATAATATGTGCACACGCCCCTACCGATGATGCTGAGGAGGATTCTTACGACTTTCTGGATAGAGCCTACGGAGCCTGTCCAGAGTACGACGTTAACATCGTACTCGGAGATTTCAATGCAAAAATCGGGAAAGAAAACATCTTTGGCGGATTAGTTGGAAAGCACAACATCCACGAAGTTACAACAGATAACGGCTTCCGACTTATCAAATTTGCTGCAGCTCGTAATACGGTGATAAGTAGCACTAAGTTTCCAAGACGGAAGATCTACACAGCAAACCTGGGCGATCTCCGGATGGTCGAACCACCAACCAAATCGAACATGTGCTAGTCGGCGCAAGGCACGCATCAAACATCTTGAACGTGCGCAATTTTCGAGGAGCAAATGTCGACTCTGACCACTACTTTCTGGTAGTGGATAAGTTTAGAAAGAAGTTCAACATTGGTTGCCTTGGCATTTCGGATAATGCCAGAGACTACAGTGAGCGACTCTCCAGCGCCGTGCTCCCAAATACCACAGATGTCAACACCTTGTGGAACCAATATAGCGAAATAATTAAACAAATGTAGCCGAGACCACCATAGGTTACCAGCCACCAGAGTGCGCGCTATTGAAAAGACAGACGGAAAATGCACGTTTGCAGATGCTGCAACGGAAAACAAGAGAAGAGTACCGAACAAAAAGGAGAATTGAGAAAAAGACCCTGCGAAGGAAGGAAAGAGCATCCACAGTTTCTCAGCTCAAAGATCTAGAAGAGTCTCGGGCCATGAACAACACACGGCGTTTCTTTAAAAAGTCAAAGCAATTAGCTTCTGGTTTCAGAACCGGGACAAAGGCTCTTCGAAACAGTGAAGGAAACCTAGTCACCGAAGCACAGGGAATTGTAGATGTTTTTAAGTAGCACTTCCAACAGCTGCTGAATACGCAAAATGTCGAGCGAGCTAATGACGAAAGAGAAGCAAGACCAGTCAATGAAGAACAACCAGCCTCAGCCTCCAGTGCAGAAGAGGTAGAAAGAGCCATCCAAAAGCTGATGGATGGCATACCTACGGAACTCTTTAAATATGGAGGAGGTTTTTTGATGAACCGCCAGGCCATCACCAAAGTGTGGGAGGAAGAATGCCACTGACTGGTCGATAAGCTCCATATGCCCCATCTACAAAAATGGCTATCAAATTTCATACAAAAAGTACCGAGGCATATCCCTGGTAAATGATGCCTACAAAATCCAATCCAACGTACTGTGTGAGCACCTTAAACCATATTGCAACACAATATAATCGGCACGTACCAGTGTGGCTTTAGGCCAGGCAGAACAACGATAGACCAAATATTCACAGATTCGCAGATCCTAGAAAAGGCCAAGGATTTTCAAGTCGAAACCCACCGTCTTTTCATGGACTTCAAAGCTGCTCATGACAGCATACACCGCCAAGAGTTTATGATGGCGATGTCTGAATTCGGGATCCCGAACAAACTGATCCAGCTGTGCCGCATAACGCTTAACAATACGCAGTGCAGTGTACAAATGGGTAACAGTTCATCCGAGTTATTCCAAACATGCACAGGGTTTAGACAAGGAGATGCGCTTTCATGTGACTTCTTCAACATAGTCCTGGAGCAGCTGGTGCGTAAGGCATGTGTGAGCACGGAAAACACTATCTTCAACAAATCCACCCAGCTCTAAGGCTATGCGGACGACATTGACATCATCGGTCGATCCAAGAGAGCTGTGCTTGACACCTACACAGCGATTGAACAACAGGCAAAACTCGTTGGTCTTGAAGTGAATGAGGACAAAACCAAAGTACATGCTATCAGCAAACAAAGCAATATCTGTTCACCGCCTAGGACAAAACGTCACTGTTGGTAGCAGCAATTTCGAGGTAGTTAAGGCGTACACCTTACTTACTTACTTAAGGTGGCGCTACAGTCCGTTGTGGACTTGGGCCTCAATCAACAGGCTCCGCCAGCTAGCTCGATCCTTAGCTAGTCGTCTCCAGTTTTGCACTCCGAGTTGATTGCGATGGTTGTCACTGCAAAACAGGATCCGCCACTTGTCTATAACGAAACAAACGACTATCGTACATGAAACCAAAACAGGAGTAAGTGAAGTTCTGGTTGCTCAAAACGGACAACAAGTTAGCGACACATCCACAGTTCGTGTCGAGAGAACCTAGCTGGCTACTACAGTTACAGCAGGCGTATCGGAATCTCGACCCACC
>CAKKXW010000006.1:5109133-5121998 GCA_920937365.1 Sphaerophoria rueppellii | reverse complement strand
TCGTTTTAATGCTGTTTAAATTGTTTTTTCGGTTTTATTGCCTTGTAATGATAAGAAAAACTAAGTTGAACTTAAAATTCGTGCCTCAATTGCGTACACTTTTCATTAAATACATAAAAGGTCTGTCTATATTGGATATTGATATTCAGAAGACAACATATAAATTATAATATGAGTACAGTTTATTTATTCAAAGAGTTATCTTAATATTTTAGGTATAACTTATAAAGTATTTTGTAGACTGCTTCTGTCGGTTGCTCAAAACTCAATGCTACGCTTTTTTGATATTTCCCGTTCTGTCTCTGTCACATTCAAAAACGTCCAGCGTTGCCAGACCAATACACAACACTCCTCCCCACCTAGACATCGACTTCATACTCCTCAAGGTGAACAGGAACTCGTCTAGCCCGTGCTGGTCTCCTGCGAACTGGTGTTTCCAACTTAACAGCAACTTCAGCGGAAGGAAACCCAGATGTTGTTGGTGTTCCTGTGATTCGCTCTACTTCGTCAGGCTCGGGTGAAAGGTTTCCAAATTGTTCGCTCTCTACAGCAATTAACGGTTGCTTAGTAGAAGTATCACTCGAGACCTGAGGATGATATAAAATGTTAGGGTTATAATTTTCAGATGTTACCATTGTCGGCTTCGATATGTCATCTGTATATCGCTTCCGTAACTGATTCACATGCCGCTTCCCACTTCTGCCATCAACGACTACTAATCGATACGTCACTGGAGCGATGACCTCAACCACTGTTCCTTCCAACCATTTCTCTCCCCTGCCATAGTTTCTTACATATACTGGATCATTTACGGAAAAACATCTTTGCTTCACTTTCTTCTCATCTTAGTGTCTTTCCGATTTGTCTTCCAAAGTGAAGGGATGTATCTTGTCTAATAATGACCTTCCTATTCATCAACAACTCGGCCGGGGTTTTTCCTGTTGCAGCATGCACTGTAGTATGTTGGCGAAACAAAAACCTCTAAAGCTTCAACAGCATATCGCCCTCTGTCAACGTGGATAATGTCTTCTTGGTATACTGCACCATTCGTTCAGCTTGCCCATTGCTCGCTGGATTATAAGGTGATGACGTTTTTTCTTGATCATGTTGTCTTTGTAGAATTTGTGTATCTCCTCTGATACAAATGCAGCACCATTATCGGAAATAATTAGATCTGGTATACCATGTGTAGCAAACATATTTCTTAAATGCCTTATTATTTCTGCTGATGATTGTTTATTTACGACAACTACTTCCAACCACTTGGACATCGCATCAACAACTATCAAAAATGTATAACCCTTAAAAGGCCCAGCAAAATCTAAATGCAGCGTCGACCATGGATTTGACGGTTTTTCAACCGATTGTAGAGCAGCTTTCGGTGGGTTATTTCGATGTACTTGACATGATACACACTTATTTACACAAGCCTCGATATCTTTGTTCAGATTTGGCCACCAACAGTAACTTCTTGCATTCATCTTCATTGCCACCATGCCAGGATGATTAGCATGCAACAAATTCAACATAATTTGCCGCCCTTCGTCAGGTATCACTACTCTGTTGCCCCAGAGCAAACAATCTTTATGCAACGATAACTCAGTACAACGTGCTTTGAAAGGCTTGAACTTCTCCTATACCTTTGAAACTGGCCAACCATGCAGTACCCAGTATTTTACTTTTGTCAATATTTCATCTCTCTTTGTCATTTTTTGTAGATCTTCAGCCGTAATGTAGTAGTTCTCGGCTTCTAGCAGTAGAATATCGGCAGGTGGAAAAAGTTCTTCAACATTACCAGGAATTGGCAATCGACTGAGTCCGTCCGCATTCCCATGATTAGCACCTTTTCTATACTGCAACTCGTAGTCGTAAGCTCCTAATCTCAAACACCAACGCAACATTCTCGGAGAGATCATCGTGGGAATTGGCTTTTTATTGCCCAAAAGACCTAACAACGGCTTATGGTCAGTAAAAATTACAAATTCTCGCTCCGCCAAGTATTGATGAAAATGCTTCACACCATTGATAACAGACAGAGCTTCTCGATCAATCTGAGCGTAATTACGTTCTGTCTTGCCCAAAGTGCGTGAATGATATGCCACAGGACGCTCCTCACCTTCTACCTGCTGTGATAACACAGCCCCTAAGCCGTACGGGGATGCATCACAACTTAGCATGAGCGGTCTTGTCTCATCATAATGTACTAAAAGTCTATCTGACTGCAGTAGTTCTTTTAATTTCTCAAAAGCTGTGTCATGTTCACTTCCCCATGACCATCTTGCATTGTTATCTAGTAACCGATGCAGAGGCTCTGCTACTGTGGCTTTCTGTTCTATAAACATGTTGTAAAAATTCAACATTCCCAAAAACGATTGTAATTCTGTCTTGTTTTTTGGTACTGGTGCCTCTTGAACGGCCTTATAACGTTCATTCGAAGGTTTAATTCCCTCGGATGTCACCTTGAAGCCTAAAAATTCCATATCTGTTACGCCCAATTAACATTTGTTCTTTTTCACAGTAAGTCCAGCCTTGTTCAACCTCTTCAACACTTCATGCAATCGTTCCAGGTGTTCAGACTCGTTGTTTCCAACCACGATGATGTCATCGATGTACGCAGCAACTCCGTTGATACCCGCCAAAATCTTGTCCATTGTACACTGGAAAACAATAGGTGCACAAGCCACTCCAAATGGCATTCTTCTGACTCTAAACAGACCTTTGTGCGTATTCAAAGTAAGAATATTTGCAGTTTCGCTCACACACAGCTGTTGATACGCATGTGCAAGATCCATCTTACTATAGACTTCTCCTTGTCCGACCAAAGTAAGCATCTCTTTTATAGAAGGAATGGGATAAGCATTTTTCTTTATAGCTTCATTAACAGTGCTTCGATAATCCCCGCACAATCGAATACTACCATCCTTCTTGCGAACAGGAACCACTGGTGTACCCCATTCAGAGTACGTTACCGGTTCTAAAATATTTTCTTTGACCATTCGCTCAATTTCCTGTTCAACCGCTGGCTTGATTGCAAAAGGCACCTGCTTATATTTTAAAAACTTTGGCTTGGCATCATTCTTCAATTCAATGCTCACTCCTGGTCCTATGTATGTTCCAAGATCTTCCTTGAATATCTCCGGATAACAATTAAATACCTGGTCAACATCTTCACACGCAGCAATTTTTTGTACCCCTTGAAACGAAATGTGCAAATCGCTGAACCAATTGCGACCTAGCAGATTCGACCCCCTCTCAGCAGCAACAACAACAGGCAATCTAGCAGCAATGTTTTTGAACTTAACCTCTACCATAGTTTCACCCAACAACTCCAACCGGTCGGCGTTCCAAGTTGTCAATATCATTTTCGATGGCTCAAGTTTATCTTGAGCTTTCTTGACTTCAGCCCAAGTTCTAGCGTTAATGATTGAACACGTCGCCCCCGAATCTACCTCCATAGAAACAGATATACCATTCAACCTTAGTTCAGCCATAATCTTCCCTTTTGAAGTGGAACCAATCATGGAAATTTTCTTCAACGCATGCAGTGGTTCGTCTGAGCCAATTGCATTAGCCTTACCTTTAAATGGTTTTCTAGGGGTCGCCCTTTTCTTCTTCTGATTGTGATTGTCTGAGCTTTTCTTCATGCATGCTTTTGCAATATGACCTGTTTTATTGCAGTAGAAACACTTCGCCTTCTGAAACCGACAATACTTTCCTTGGTGAGCTTCACCACAATGGAAACACTTCCCCTTACACTCTACACTACTTCTCACAGCTAACAATTCCTCCTTGACCATCGTAGAGTTACGCACCTCAGCAACATTAAAACCAGCCGTCTCAGCAGCCACGCATAATTCGATTGTTCTTTGGAGTGTAAGTCCTGTCTCAGAAAATAATCGCCTCTGGACACCCTCATCATACACCCCACACACAATACGATCTCGAAGCATTTTGTCAAGCTCCGTGAAATTGCAATGCTTACTCAACTGTCGCAGATCATTTATAAATTCTCCAAATGGCTCACCTTTCTTCTGAACCCTTCTATTGAAATTAAATCTCTCGACAATTTCGTTTGGAGTCGGATTATAATACTCCGACAGCTTAGCACACAACTGACTAAAAGTGAAATCTTTTGGATCTCTTGGTGTTATCAGTGAAACCAAAACTTCATATGCCGTCTCACCCACATTCACCAGAAATATAGCTCGTTTCTTAGCCTCGTCGACTATTTCGTTGGCTTCAAAGAAAAATTCCACCCTCTGAATGTAGTTTCCCCAAGATGTTTTTGGATCGAATGGACCAATATTTCCAATCATCGTAGCATATAAATGTAATTATTTCCAAAAACGTAGGTTTCTTACCAAGACGCCGCAAGCGTACGCAGAATGCAGAATGCAGATGCAGATGAAACGAACACACAGTTAACACACCACGTGTCTCCAAGCAGATGTAGATAATGCCGAATTCCGATGACTTTACTTTCACGTGTAGCTCGCTCGTTCCTCGTCGCCAATTTATATTGGATATTGATATTGATATTCAGAAGACAACATATAATTTATAATATGAGTACCGTTTATTTATTCAAAGAGTTATCTCAATATTTTAGATATAACTTATAAAGTATTTTGTAGACTGCTTCTGTCGGTTGCTCAAAACCAGAGTTGGAAATGTTTTAAACATTTGTTTTAAACAAATGTTTAAAACACTGTTTAAAACACCTCATAAAAAAAACATTTTGTTTAAAACATAATTAAGAACAATCTGTTTTAAACTGTTTAAAACACATAGGAAAAAAACAAGTCATATCATTGCTCATCGGACGTTTTATATTTGGTTGTTTTCATTGATACTGCGTTCTATTTTCTATTGCATGAAGCATCAAGCATGACAATTACACATTTGTCAACAACAACAAATATATACCTTATTTACTCATTCGTCTCATCGCTCGTCGTCGGTCCCATTTACTTACTTACTTAAGGTGGCGCTGCAGTCCGTTGTGGACTTGGGCCTCAATCAACAGTCTCCGCCAGCCCGCTCGGTCCTTAGCTAGCTGTCTCCAGTTTTGCACTCTTAGATGATTGAGGTCCTCTTCCGCTTGAGTTCGCCACCTGAGTCA
The DNA here is from genome assembly GCA_920937365.1 of Sphaerophoria rueppellii. Classification (NCBI taxonomy): domain Eukaryota; kingdom Metazoa; phylum Arthropoda; class Insecta; order Diptera; family Syrphidae; genus Sphaerophoria; species Sphaerophoria rueppellii. Next base: position 5,116,876 of record CAKKXW010000006.1, on the reverse strand, counting down.
CGGTCTTCCTCTCCTCCTAGTTTCCTCGGGAATAGTGTCGAAGGCTTTCCGGGCCGGAGCATTGAGGTCCATCCACTCTAAATGACCGAGCCATCTGAGACATCTGAGACCTTGCCCCTTTTGGCTAGGTCCATGTCGTTGTACAACCCGTAAAGTTCGCTGTTGTATCTTCTTCGCCCCTTCAATGCACACGGAGCTGAAGATGACCCGGAGAACTTTTCTCTCGAAATAGCCTAGGGCACTTCATCCGATTTTGTCAAGGTACATGCTTTTGCACCATACAGCAGGACTGGGATGATAAGGGTGTTGTACAATTTTACCTTAGTTGCTCGAGAAAGGGCTTTCCCCTCAATCGCTTTCTTAGCCCAAAGAAACAGCGATCAGCAAGTGTTACTCTTCGTCTGATATCGGCGCTGGTGTTATTTCCCGTGTTTATAGCGGAGGCTAGATAGACAAACTCCTCTACTACCTCGAAGATGTATGCGTCTTTTGTGACGTTCTGTCCGAGCCGTCGGTATTGGGTGTCCTTCCTCGAAGACAGCATATACTTCGTTTTTCCCTCATTCACCGCTAAACCCATTTTTGCCGCTTTTGTCTCAATTCTCACAAAGGCGCCATTGACATCACGCTGTGTTCTTCTCATTATATCAATATCTTTGGCGTATGCGAGTACTTGAACTGATTTTTGAAGACAGTGCCTCTGGCATTGACGGTGGAGTTCTGCACTAACTTCTCAAGAACGTTGTAAAAGAAATCGGACGACAGTGCATCGCCTTGTCTGAATCCGTTTTTGATCTCGAAAGATTCAGTAAGCTCGTTGCCAACCTTGATGGAGCAGCGTGAGTTCTCCATCGTCATTTTGCACAAGCTAACGAGCTTGGCAGGGATGTCAAAACTAGACATAGCTTTATACAGTTCGTCTCTGTAGATGCTGTCATACGCGGCCTTAAAATCGATGAAGAGGTGGTGGGTATCGAGTTCATAGGTATGTCCCATTTGAATGATTCAAATGCACTTGCCCAGACGCCCAAGCAAAGAATTCATAGTATTTACTTTTACGCCAACAATATCGGTCGGTCCAAAATAACTGTAGCTGTGAACGAAAAGTAACGTGTCATCCCATAACTAACATATCAAAGAAAGACAACGTCCGTCGGCGTCATTATTGGTCCATTCCCATTCGCCTTCACCCTTAGTCAAAAATAAAAATTCACTGATCTTGGTGCCAAGTAGCAGTACTAGCGAATGCAATCTGCGAGCTACGAGGTGCAAGGCACAACATATTAAAGACAACGTCGGCGTCGCGATTGAATTATCATTGAATAAAAATGGTGAAATATTTAGTAGTAAACTTTAATGAGTATTTATTTTTTCTTTTAATATTATATAATGTTTTAAAAAGGGTTTAAAACATGTTTTAAACAAGGTTAAAAAAAAACAGTATATAAAACTGTTTTAAACACATGTTTTTTTTGTTTGAAAAAAAAACATAGTGTTTTGTTCTTTAAAAAAAAAACATGTTTTTTTTCCAACCCTGCTCAAAACTCAATGCGACGCTTTCTTGATATTTCCCGTTCTGTCTCTGTCACATGCAAAAACGTCCAGCGTTGCCAGACCAATACACAACAGTAACGTAATAAAACTACTTACTTGCTTACTGGATCTTAACCTAAGCGGACGTGTTTTAATTTATTCTTTGTGGAAGCTCGAAGATTCTTTTTGCGTTTAAGATAACTGCTTATTTTACAACATTTTTTTGTCAGCTGTCAGTGGGAAAGTGTTACACTTTGGTATAACTGTTATACCTGGATGGTACTTTTCAATTATAACAGTCTTCTATGGGAGTCAAACCATTTGCTCCTTTCAAGTTATAATAGAGATCAGTGGGTGATACGCTTTGTATATATATTTTGGGAGTACTATCAAGATTGGTTTTCTGCTTGGTATATAAATTTGATTTGTATATAAGTTTGATAGGTATAATCGAAAAGGAATTCGACTTAAGCGACAACTGGTTACAAGCAGAGATAACCATTTTTTTTTACATAAGTTTATATTGTGTGTTCTCTGTTTGGTTTGACAGAAGATCTGTCCATATACAAAGGTGAAACATATGTCAGTTTCCATTCTCATTCTTTCTCTGTTCTGTTTTTCAGGTTGTCGTTGTTTGCAATTCTGTATAAATAGTAGATATTCATGGTTATCAATATCCCGCGGATCAGAAAAAGAGAGGTAGGAATTTAAGAAAATTAGTTGGAAGCGGGAAAAAAGAAGTAAATTTCTTTTGTTGATTATTGGGTCCTAATAATTACCAATCGCGGTGACGGTGAAATAATGTCGCATGTTCATCTTCATTTTATCAACGATTGCAATCAGTATCAAAACTACCTGAATGTGAAAACAAATCAACGTCAAAAATTCAAAACAATAGTACTCATTTGTGCAATTGGCGTTGTTCAACATTTCAATGTTGTCGTAGCTAGAAAAGATGCATTTAATATCAGTAGTAGTTATGTTCCTTTATTCGTAAAAACCGCTGATGAAACTTCCAGGACATTGAAAGAACCATCGGAACCGTCAATTGTATTCCATCACAATAACCAGGAATATGATCGAGAACAACGAAACTCTGCGCTATCATCTACCTCAGAATCTGAATACCTAGCGAGTCCCATTACCGACCTTAAGACGGTGGTGACCAAGAACTCAACAATTGATATCTTCTTTGCTGATAGTAGTCCAGGCAACAATGGTCAGTCAACAAAGCCAGAATCAACAACCCACAGTCATTTCAGTGTTAAGACTTTAGTACCAGAAATAGACGGTCGTCTTAGAAGTATACGCAATGTCGAACTAGGAATAACTAAAATCCAGGTAATTATTAAATTGTTCAATTTATTTATTTTCAAATATAAATGACTCGAATGGTCGGGTCATGTCGCTACGCCGTTTATGATATGAAAATCAACGATAAGTAAAACCATGCTTACTTACTTAAGGTGCTACAGTTCGGGTTGGACTTGAGCCTCAACCTCTCAACTGGAGAAGTTTGTTGGGTGAGGCCTTGGTCCGACCTGGACTGTAGCGCCACCATAAGAAAGTATGTAAGTACTAATGGGTCATTGCGCCGTTGGCACAATGGCCAACACGATTTCTGTAGGAGTTGTTAGGATTAGGAGAAAATAGAAACCATTAAACACCTGCTCTGTGACTGTCCGAACCGCCAAACTAACCGACTCCGTCATTTTGGGAACATCTTTGTTGGGGAACTGGATGATCTAGCACAGGTCTCAATGGCAAACATGAGGAAATGTATAGATAGCACAGGCTGGTTCGCTTACGAGTCAGTCTATGTTTATCGGCAACTTTGAAGAGCATCGATGCTAACTTTAATTTTTATAGGGGATCACAATGGACCAGTAGGGCCCCCGTGTATGCAACAGTTCACGCTGTGTACACCACTAATAACCTAACCTAACCCAACATTAATCTTTAAGCTTTTAATTCTTTGTTTTTTTTTAGGAAATGTTTGATGCCATGGACTTCTTAGCCACCACAAAAAGTGAATTAAATGAAACCTTACACACATTTTGTAAACATCTTAGCGAAAAACTGCAAAAAGCAACGACCGATATTTTTCATCTTAAAACGTTCTTTGAAACGAACATTACGCACATAATTGGAAATCATAATAATAAGGAATACGAATCATCAGAGACACAGTCATCACCAAACAACTCCACCATAGTCTTAAATACCGTTATCCAGCCATGTACAATGCAGAACCTAAATTTAGAAAAAAATTACAATAAACACCAAATTCAAATCTTAAATTATTTAAACAACAATAATCACAGTTTGTCGTTAACTTTGAACGGAATGATTCTTGAAGAAATCCAGCGATTGCATAGCAATTCAAATAATTACAAAAACGTTTATTTTCTGTCCAATAACGACTATGCGAGTGATCATAATTGTCAATATTATTTCAGTAGTTTGGACTTTCGGAGAATCTATGTGTCGACGATAATGCAAAAGAAACGTCTATTTATTCTTATCGATAGTGGCAATGCTCTTAGTGCTGAACAGATGCAATATTCAAAGACATTTAGTAATTGTTTTTTGGCCTTTTTCAAATACATAAATGTTAATGTCTTGGTTTTTTTCCTTACAGTTTCGAATATAATTCACTTGCTTGAATCCACTGATCTAGTAACTGTTGTTCAAATATCCGATGAACCTATCCCACTGAAATTATTTGATATTCAACAAACAACATTTGCATATAGAGCCACTGCTGATAATAAGGAAAAAATACTTGATTATCTATCAACGATTAAAAGTTCAACTGAACCTACAAATCATTCTTTAGGCTTTGAGTACTCATTTAGATTATTAAAAGAACAAAACATATCGAAAAATGAAATGTTTGAATTTATTTATGTAACCAGAGGCCTATTGACGCGATTGTCTGATGCTAAAAGTGTTCTTGCTGTAATTGCCCTTGGTCAGGAGAAACTAACATTCCCTGTTGTAATCAATACGTGTGCAATTATTTTAGGTAATAACAACTAATTTTTGGAAAACATTTGCTTTTATATTTATTTTCACAGACAAAAAGCGAATAATGTATGAAAAACAGTTCCTCAATGATATTACATACCAAAACTACTCAAAATACGGCATAAACGTATCCAGCTGGTATCCACTTCATCTTCCTAGGAATTTAGCTGGAAATTTGTATGTGATAACAAAGAGATATCCAGAGCATGTTATCAAAATAAGCACTGAAGTTTTCTTCGATTTATTTCATCGCTATAATTGTACCTCAAATAATAAGCTACAACTACATCAGCCATATCTTAATTATGATACCAAAGGTAAGAAATCGTTTTACAATTTTTTTTTGTTTATTTTAAGCTCAGCTGATGGCCTCAGTCGCCACAGTGCTGCTATGTGTGTGTAGTTCGTTACATTCATGTGCGAAGTACTGTGAAATGTCAATGTCAATTGACAAAATTTGTAAAAAAAAATATCTTCTTCCTCGGTGCCTGCTTTTTTTTTATATAATAAGCACAATGAGTGCTTTAGGATGGCGGACAGGGGTAGGAAAGGCGGTGCCAGTGTACATTGATTTTAAATTCCTGAACATTGCAATAATTTGGAATGACAAAGTGTGGAAGGGAGGTTCCACATTCGCGTAGTACGGGAAAAGAACGATTTTCTATACCTAAAGGTACGTCCGAAGTTAGGCTCGAGGGTAAACTGATGGGCATTCCTTGAAGCACGTGTATTACGGGCGAATTGTTTGTGGGAAGGAATGCAACTGGCTATTACACAAGAGGTCATACCGTAAAAGTAACGATAGAACAGGGAGAGACACGAAACGTTACGACGGTGTGGTCTAACGATGTGAATGAGTTGGTTATGTCTCTATCTCTAACGACTATTTTTTGTATACTGTCTAAGAGGCTTAAATATGTAGCTGGAGCACCAGTCCACAGATGAGAATTGTACTCAAGCTTTGGACGGATATAAGTCTTATAGATAATAACCAGATCTAACCAGATCTGACGGGGATAAAAAACCCAAACATCTTACTGCATTTTTGGCGACGTCGCAAATGTGATCGTTCCGCAAGAGGTAGTCGGTGATGCACATAGCGAGAATTTCGAGATGTTCGGTGTCATTGATGCAGGTGCCATTCATGGACAGAGGCAAGGGGGGTATATCTCGCTTCAACGATACAACACAGCATTGAGTTTTCGAAGCATTAAACTCTATACGGTTTTTTATTCCCCGTTGTACAATGCTGTTTAAGCCAGAGTTTAATGAGCTTGTCATGTTTAGCCGTTGCAGGTCCAAGAGGAGGGATTCGAGTCTGGAAACGAATATTAAAGCTAAGAGCACAGATAATAAATTTATACAGATGTCTCACCCTTATGGCGAGAAATGATATATGAAACTGAAATCAACCAAAAAAAAAAAGCTTTTTCAAAAAGCTCTAACACATTCACTAAATGTACACGAACTCTATTTTACTCCTCTTCTTCTCTATGAATGAAAAGTAAGGCAAAGAAAAAACTGAGATCATTTTTTTATTTTCCTTTCCTATCACAATCCCACTGCACAAACACACGCACCATGATCATTCTTCACAAATGAAAAAAAACTCGATTTATTTTGATTTTTTGTTGTTTAATAGTAGTTGGTGGTGATGCGTTGAAAACGGGTGCAGGAGAGTTGATCGTTTGTCGATACGGCGAGAAAACAAAATATTTTCAGTTGTCTTTGGAAAAATGGAAATAGAAACAAAGCAAGGACATGGTTGTTTTTATAGCTCGAGTTCTTATAATCGGATCTTCGAGATAAAGGATTCGTAAATGCTAGCTGCTTACATTCACGTGGACTTTTTTTTATAAATTCATCTTATTCTTCATTTTCCTAAATCTCCACAAATACATTTCTGTTTCATATCTTTTTAAACTTAATGAAGTTTTGTTGACTGGTGTCAATTGGATGATGAGGCAGGTAGAACCCTTCAGCGACAGGTGGCCGCGGCCCCCAGGCATAATAAGAAAAAATTTCAGGTCAGTTTTCAGTCGTTATCAATGAACAAAATGATTAATCCAGGGAAAATCCAATACTTTTCTGCTTTATTGAGGCCTCATAAAATTCCAATTACAGAACAAATATTAAAAGAAAGGTTAATGTTTCATAATAAATCAATAAAACTAAAAGTCGAGATAGGTAAAAATAAAAACAAAGATTTTCTTAGAAAAAAGTGGTCTTGCTTTTTTTTTTTATTTCTCAAGAACGAAAAGACATTTTTACATACGGTTTTCTGTTTTCGACTAAAAATTAACAATGGCATTGAATTTTTAAAACAAAATTAGTACTTAATTTTATAAAATTTTGAAAAAACCTGGTTCAAAAATGATTTTTTGTTTTTTTTTTTTTGAAAATTTTGAGTTTGAGAGTTAATATTTTTTAAACTATTCGTTAAAACAATTTAATTTAAAAACAAAATGAAAGAAGATGTTTCTGGCTTTTAAAAAAGGTACAACACGTGTTGTAAACGAAGCCGTTGATTTTCAATATATTTTTTTAAATAAGTCAATTTTTCAGAATAATTGCCCCTCCTGGCTAAACGGGGGGAATAGACCCCCCCCCTCCCATACGATTTTTTTCTTGTCTCAACTCAACCTACACGCTCTAGCTTTTTGGCACAACGCTCGTGAATCACCCTGTATAGTAGAATAATGTTAAGTAACGGAACAAAAAAATTTATACAATTTCAAAATACATACATTTTACCGATTGACATTACACCAATGGATTTTGGTTTACCACATATTTTCGATGATTTACACAATATAAGGGACACAAGCTTTTGTCTAAAAATAAAATTGATAAACATCAATTCATTGAAATGTTTAAAAATAGCAACCGCCATTAAACTAGACATTTGTTGGAAAATTGTCTGACGGTTCCGAAAAAAAGTATTAATTGTGAATCCTGAATTAATCACCTGAGCTTAACTAGTTACCAGGGGTCACGATCGAGGACGTGGCAGTAAATCGACCCCCACCCTAATAGTTAAAATAAAAATCTGTTTTCGAACACAGGGAATATAACACATTTAGTAGCTTTTATACACCATTTGGTTTTAGGTAACCACATTACAGTTAGCCATTTTACATACATAAAACTTTAACATATTTAAAAAAACAAGGCAATGAA
>CAKKXW010000006.1:5093391-5107317 GCA_920937365.1 Sphaerophoria rueppellii | reverse complement strand
TTTCTTCTTTAACGCACCAAAACCCGCACAAAAAACAAGATACATAACCTACACCAACTCTCATATACTTCATTGTTCATTGTAAAAAATAGGGTTGTTTACATTTTTTTGCAATGCATCAAACTTTGTTTTTGTATCCATTGGTAAACAAAATGACAAAAGAGAAGAAGAAAAAGTTTCTAAAAAGAGGAAAAAAATATGAAAGTCAAAAAGAGCTTTCTCAGCTTTATTTTTAAAAGCTCCCTGTCTGTTAAGGCTTGTCTGTTAAGGGAAAAAAAATGTTTCATTTTTTCCTACAGGGGTGAGACATCTGTATAAATTTATTATCTGTGCTAAGAGTACTATCGTCAGCGAAACGAACAGACAAGAGATCATTTATAAAAATGAGAAAGAGGGTCGGAGACAAAACGGAGCCCTGGGGCACAACAGCGTTTATATTGTGGGTTTCAGACTTGAATCCGTCCAATACACTTGTATTGAACAGTTCGAAATAAAATTTCTAATCCATAGAAGAAGGAATTCATCGATACCGAAAGCACGCTTTTTCGATAAAAGAGCAAGATGCCAAACTCTAACAAATGCCTTTGAAATATCAAGTGCAACAATCTTACTTTCTCCAAAACGATGTAAAGATATGTTCCACTGTTCGGTGAGATAAATCATCAAATCACCAGTGGACCTGTTGCTGCGAAAGCCGTACTGCCAGTCATTAAGAAGCTTTCGGTCTTTGAGATATTTCTTGAGCTGATAGTTTATTAGCGTTTCCATAACCTCAGAAAGAAGGGACGTAATTGCAATCGGGCGTTAATTGGAGGGAGAAGAAGATTCGCCTTTTTTTTGGAATAGGCTGGACAAATGCTGTTTTCCAACTGCTCGGAACGAGCGCAGAATAATAGGATAGATGGAAAAGCTTACGAAGGGGTTTTGACAACGTGGAAGAACACCTCTTCAGAAAAATAGCGGGAATACCATCCGGACCAGCGGATTTATGTATGTTGAGATCCTTAAGGACTCTCGCCACAGCACGAGTGCGAAAGAAGAGCGAAGAGTTGGCGGCGAACTGCCTAGCTAAAACGTTAGCTTTCGCGACAGAGCTAACAACTGGAGTATCATTGTCAACGAGCGTAGGGACCGAGGAAGAAGAATTCTTCATAATTTTTACGAATTACCAAAAATTCTTACTGTCTTTGGGACATTGCCGTATTTTTTTGCCTTAATTTTTGGTCACCTCATCCTTAACCATCTCCATCTAACCTACTTTTCCTAACGCCCGCACTGTGCTTTGTCATAAAAAGGGAATAAAAACCCCTTGAGTGCGTGCTTATTATAAAAAAAAAAATGTCTATTTTATGAATTTTATTTCAGATATGGTTGTACCAATGACATATCCTATAGGAAAATTTGGCGTAGTTGGTGTAAATTTGTATCTATCGGATTTGGCTGAAGATGTAATGGGCTTTCAAAATACTGCCAATTGTTACATGTTTTTGATGGACGTCAAAGGGACAGCAATCATCCATCCAGCCTTGCAACAAGTTCCTTATTTGATAAGAACACCACTTCCTGTTGATATTGCCTTATTAGAGAATTCAATGCACTTTCGGAAATTTCATGATATAAGAACCCATCTCGTAACACTAAATTCAGGAAATATTACTGTTGACATTATTGATGGTATAAAAGCATCTGGACGATATTCAAAAGAATCAACTTCTGTGAGTAGTATTAGTTGTGACTTATAACGTTGTTATATTTTGATGAAAATTTTGACTTTATCTCTAACTTACTTACTTATGGTGGCGCTACAGTCCGTTGTGGACTCGTGCCTCAATCAACAGTCTCCGCCAGTGAGCTCGGTTCCTAGCTAGCTGTCTCCAGTTTTGCAGTCCAAGTTGATTGAGGTCCTCTTCCACTTGAGTGCGCCACCTGATTCGTGATCTTCCTCCCCTCCTACGTCCCTCGGGAATAGTGTCGAAGGCTTCCCGGGCGGGAGCATTGGTGTCCATCAGCTTTAAATGACTGAGCCATCTGAGTCGCTGGTCCTGGCCCCTCCTGGCTAGATGACCCGAAGAACTTTCCTCTCGAAACAGCCTAACGCACATTCATCCAATTTGGTCAAAGTCCATACTTCTGCACCATACAGTAGGACTGGGATGACGGGGGTGTTGTACAATTTTACCTTAGTCGCTCGAGAGAGGGCTTTTCGACTCAATTGCTTTCTTAGTCCAAAGAAACAGCGATTAGCAAGACTTATTCTTCGTCTCGGCGCTGGTGTTATTGCCTGTGTTTATAGCGGAATCTTCATAGACAAACTCCTCTACTACCTCGAAGTTGTATGCGTCTATTGTTATGTTCTGTCCGAGCCGTCGGTGTTGGGTGTCCTTCCTCGAAGACAGCATATACTTCGTTTTTCCTTCATTTACCGCTAAACCCATTTTTGCCGCTTCTGTCTCAATTCTCACAAAGGCGCCATTTACATCACGCTGTGTTCTTCCCATTTTATCAATATCATCGGCGTACGCAAGAAGTTGAACAAATTTTTGGGAGATGGTGCCTCTGGTGTTGACGGTGGATTTCTGCACTATCTTCTCAATAACAATGTTATAGAAATCGCACGACAGTGCATCGCCTTGTCTGAATCCTTTTTTGACGTCGAAAGATTTCCTCCTACAGAAGAATCAGTCTACTTAAAATCGCCTACAAGTTCATCTCTGCCGTAATATGTGAACGTCTGAAGCCTTTCGTCAACAAACTGAATAAAAAAAATAAATAGAGTGGCGCAACAGCTCTTGAAGAGCCAAGGCCTAAGTGGCTTACTCTCATCAACAATTCTCTAGGTGCGTGTGAAGAATTGAGGGGACCTACAATTTTACGCCGATTCCGAACGGCAAAGTTGAGAAGCACTTTTTCATGACAGATGATACTCTTGGAAGTTTTGTCAGTTCTTCGCAAGAGGCAGTGTCCGTGAAAGATGAAATAAAAACTTTGGGCCCGAGTAGGATTCGAACCCACGACGTTCGGCTTAGCAGCCAACGCACCTAACCACTAAGCTACGGACACTACAAACTGAATGGTCCTTATTAATGCGGCTTCAGACCAGGAAAGTCAACCATCGACCAAATTTACACGTTGCGGCAGATCCTGGAAAAGACCTATGAACTCCAAATCGATACCCACCACCTTTTCATCGATTTTAAGGCCGCGTATGACAGCATCTACAGAGACGAACTGTATAAAGCTATGTCTAGTTTTGGCATCCCTGCCAAGCTCGTTCGCTTGTGCAAAATGACAATGGAGAACTCACGCTGCTCCATCAAGGTTGGCAACGAGCTAACGTTTACCGTACTATCGTATGAGAATTGAGACAGAAGCGGCAAAAATGGGTTTAGCGGTAAATGAGGGAAAAACGAAGTATATGCTGTCTTTGAAGAAGGATACCCAACGTCACAACGTCATAATAGACGCATACAACTTCAAGGTAGTAGAGGAGTTTGTCTACCTAGGCTCCGCTATAAACACAGGCAATAACACCAGCGCCGAGATCAGACGAAGAATAACTCTTGGAAATCGCTGTTTCTTTGGGCTAAGAAAGCAATTGAGTCGAAAAGCCCTCTCTCGAGCAACTAAGGTAACATTGTACAACACTCTCATCATCCCAGTCCTGCTGTATGGTGCAGAAGCATGGACCTTGACAAAATCGGATGAATGTGCTTTAGGCTGTTTCGAGAGGAAATTGTTCCTGTCATCCTTGGCCCCGTGTGCATTGAAGGGGAATGGCGAAGTGAACTTTACGGGTTGTACAACAACATGGACCTAGCCAGAATTGTCAAGGTCCAGAGACTTAGATGGCTCGGTGATTTAGAGCGAATGGACACCAATGCTCCGGCCCGGAAAGCCTTCGACACTATTCCCGAGGGACGTAGGAGGAGAGGAAGACCGCGACTCAGATTGCGCACTCAAGTATTAGAGGACCTCAGTAAACTTGGACTGCAAAACTTGAGACAGCTAGCTAGGGATCGAGCTGGCTGGCGGAGACTGTTGATTGAGGCCCAAGTCCACAACGGACTGTATCGCCACCTTAAGTAAGTAAGTAAGTAAGTAAGTAAGCCACTTAGGCCTTGGCTCTTCTTTTTTATAATTCAACTTAATAGTTCCACTTGAAAGTGTTAGGAAATGCAATTGATGTACTTGTTTTTTCTTTTTAGAAAACTTATTCATGGCGTCGAGTGCTGGATATGTTTGTGATTTGCATCGTCACAATACCATCGAGAAAAAACAACAATGTCAAAACACCTGTGCCGCAATACCAGTCTAGAGACCCAAATGTTGAATGCCAACATTTCCAACACAGAGAATATTTGACACCAATCGATTTATTATATCACAGAATTGATTTGATATCACCACCACGAACGCCTGTTTGTCGTTATTTTCGACAAATTGCAACTCTAGGCACGTTGATTTCCATTTGGTTGTTGTTGTTGTTTCTATAACTTTTTCGTTGTTTGGATTTGCAGATAGCGGTACATTGTTCCTCAGTTCTTCCTCCTTTAAATCACCATTCACATACAATCAAAATAATCGAATGAATTGTGATCGCACTACAACTCGCATCATGCAAAGTATTATGGCGTACATAAAAGATGATACATGCCTTCTAGTGAATCCTGGTTTATTGCCCAGAATACGAAATGATGTGAATATTCTCTATAAAGTTATGGAATACCTAAAGCAACGCCATTTAGAGAATGGCGAATTGAAGAGCTATATTATTCGTCGTTATGCAGCAACAATAAGTGGAGTTTTACAAGTCTATCCCGGTTGTATGTTGGCATCTGACTTCGATCCATTACGAAGACCATGGTTCTTGAAAGCAATGCAGTATCCTGGAAAGATAATTTTAACTAAACCTTATTTAGATGTAGGTGTGTATTGTATTCTTATCAATTTTTTTGTTGAAGAATCTTTAGCAAAACCAGATGCAAAGAGTCATCTCATTTCATTCTTTCTTTCTCTGTTTCTTTTCAAGGTGGTGCAGGCTATGTTATCACTATTGCTCATACTATTTTTGAAGGAAAAGCAAATGCCCTTCATAATCCGGCACGTGATTCGGCTGTTGCAATTATAGCACTCGATGTTCCTTATGGATTTTTTTATAAACTGATTTTGGATAAACCATTGTGCCAAGAAGATGATATAAAATGTATACTATTCGATGACAAAGGATACCTAATCGCTCATCCATCGATGATAGAACCAGTATCGGACAACAATAATCTACGACGTCCACATGAACATTTAACATACAAAGAATCATTTTTATCGAATGACATATTAAATCATAAAACGCTTGTGGCGAAAAAAGCTTGTGCGAACTATGAAAATCGAACAGTTCAAAGATATTATCAATTCAATACATCCCTAACAGAGATTCTAACAAATGTAGTGCACGGTGAGCGAACTAAGTACAAGGTAACAGCAGTCTTTGGTACGAACATATTCGTTGCTGTGTTAAATTCAACTTGCAATGGTGGAGCCTTTTGTCCATGTAGCACAGTGGATCGAGTTTGTTTGAATTGCAATCGTATGGACCAAACAGATTGCGAATGTCCGTGTGAGTGCCCGATGCATATGAATACACCAAGTGTTATCGATGATACAGAGGAGTATACTTATTTTGAAAGCTATAGTCTTTGTTATCCTTACTGTGAACAACTGCCATTGTCAGATATTCAGTTTAACATCCTAATCCCAAGCGAAAGTAGTAATTCATCAACAAAAAACCTTGATTTTCTAAATTCTTGTGTTCACATAAATTGTGATTCTTACTATGCGCACATAGATTGTCTTGCTGTTATGGGATGCGAATGGTGTCAGTTAGATTTGGATGGCAGTCCATTAAATGTACCTTTTTGTACAATGCAGAGTTCCTGTTTCAATGGTGTATTGAATTCTAAAACCCCCTACGGTGAAGGAGAACTAATGTCGGCTATAATTGAACCACCAAATCGATCGCAACCCTTTTCCTTATTTGGGCCAGCTGGAGGAGCAATAATTGTTTTGTTTTTGATTATTGGCTTTGCAATGTATTGTTATCGTCAAAGTCTCGATAATGGTATTAATCAGTTTTGTGTAGATTCCTTGCACGATGAGAACTATGGAGTGCCTTTGTCTCGTTTTAATTTTGACAATATTCCATCGCCTGACAATGGTCATATGAATGAAGGCCATAGAGGAGTTATGAATCGTAATTTAGCTCATCCACTTAGCAATGCAATTGCTGTACCTGACCCATCACCATATCACATGTCAACAGGCAGTAGCTACCGCCGCCCACCGAATGGCGAATCAGATCATGGCTATTCAACGATGACTCCTCATGAGGATTCAGAACATATGTGTTTCACACTAGCTGAACCATTAATAAATAACAATAAACGCTTATCGAAATCAGACACTTTATCCATTACGACATCTGTTTCGAGCCCAACAAATCATAACAATTGTATGGCCAATGTTGAACGACCAGTTTCTTGTATGGGTATAAGAATTCGTTCGGCGATTGATGAACCGATCATTGATACGCCAAAAAATATTTCCATGCTTGGGAAAACTGATTTGTCAGCATGTTGCAGGGAATCTGGAAACCATCAACAACAGCAAACTACTCCGCATCATGTTCTTGCCCGTGTTACAGTTCATCGTCAAATGGAAGCCTTATAGTATGGATCATAGATATAAGATTTTTTTTTTAATTTTTTAAACGTAGTTCTTCCTTTTTTTATATTTGACTTCATGGTAGAAATGGCTGTCCCACTTTCGTAAAGGACACAATTAGCGGAAGTGGGACAGCCATTTCTACCATTTGACTTCATAGTATTAAAACAACGCATTTCAATATGAAAGTGCCATACTTTATAAATAAAATTAATTAATAAAATTAATTAATTAATTAAAAAATTGGACTTTCCACATATCGGTACAGCCGTGACAAGCAACCTAAAGATCTCCGAACTTTCATCCAATTTTGTCAAAGTCCATGCTTCTGCACCGTACATCAGGACTTGGCTGATGATTGTGTTGTACAGTTTTACCTTACATCACGCTGTGTTCTTTCCATTATATCAATATCATCGGCGTACGCGAGAAGTTGAACAAATTTTTGGGAGATGGTGCCACTGGTATTGACGTTGGAGTTCTGCCCTACCTTCTCAAGAATGATGTTAAATAAATCGCATGACAGTGCATCGCCTTGTCTGAATCCTTTTTTGACGTCGAAATATTCCGTAAGCTCGTTGCCAACCTTGATGGAGCAGCGTGAGTTCTCCATCGTCATTTTGCACAAGCGAACGAGCTGGGCAGGGATGCCAAAACTAGACATAGCTTTATACAGTTCGTCTCTGTAGATGCTGTCATACACGGTCTTAAAATCGATGAAAAGGTGGTGGGTATCGATTTGGAGCTCATAGTTCTTTTCCAGGATCTGCCGCAACGTGTAAATTTGGTCGATGGTTGACTTTCCTGGTCTGTCTGAAGCCACATTGATATGGACCAATCAGATTGTTGACGAAAGGCTTCAGACCTTCACATATTACAATGCTGAGGTTCCATTCATCGGGCATGCATTCCTCTGACCATATCTTACAGATGATTTCGTGCATGCTCCTATCTAGCTCGTCGGCTGCTGCTTTGACCAACTCAGCAGCTAGTCCATCTGCTCCAGCGGCTGTGTTGGATTTCAGCCGTGATATTGCCGTTTTCACTTCTTCTAGGTTGGGTTCACGGGATTGTTGACTATCATCGTGTCCGATGTAAGGCTCCTGTCTGACGGCGTCGTTTTGTTCGTCGTCGCCGATATACAATCTACAGAAGTGGTCTTTCCAAATCCCCAGCATTGACTGCGATTCTACTGTTATTGTCCCTTGTTTATCTCTTCAGTCATCGGTTCTTGCTCGATGACCTTGAGCTAGCTGCTTATGCAGCGCCAGTTTGTATGCCTCCTGCTTGGCTGCATGAGCCTGCCTGCACTCTTCGTCAAACCAGGGATTTCGTTTTGGTGGCTGTGTGAAACCCAGCACATTAGAGGCGGCATCTCTAACTGCTTTCTGGCAATGTTGCCACTAGTCTTCGATACTTGATGTTGGCGGCTCTTTAAGAGGTTACTTGACACTCGATCAGAGAAGGATCTGGCGATCTCTTGCGATTGTTCCCGTCCTTGTTCTTGCAGCATTTCCTTGTTTTGGCCGTTATCGGGATATTCGTTGCACTACCTTAGCTACGACGAGGTAGTGGTCCGAGCCAATTTTTGTTCCTCGAAAAGTTCGAACATTTAAAATGCTGGACAAGTTCCTTCCGTCGATCGCAATGTGATCAATCTGGTTGATGATAGATTGATCTGGATATCTCCATGTACATTTCGCCCCGCAGCAAAATCTATCAGCCTGAATCCGTTATAGGAAGTGGTGTCGTGCAGGCTGTGCTTTCCGACTTTTCCACCCAAGATGTCCTCTTTTCCCAGCTTTGCGTTAAAATCGGCGAGAACAATTTTAATGTCATAGCTAGGACATTGCTCATACGTTTTGTCAAGAAGCTCTTAAAACTCGTCTTTGGTGTCGTCCTTTTTCTTTTTTGTAGGGGCATGCGCACATATTAGGCTAATGTTGCCGAATTTAGCCTTGATTCGGATTGTCGTGATGCGTTCGCTTGTACAAGCTCAAGACTTTTTGCCTGAGTCTGCTTCCCACGACGAATCCGCATCCAAAGAGTCGCTGTTGTTGCCCTCGGTAATTATCACCATAGTAAATGTCGCAGTTTCTCATCCTCCTTTTGCCCGGTCCATCCCATCGCATTTCAAAATCCTATCCCTGGTACATAACTTTTCAATTTATTTGGTACCTAAACCCCATTTTGTTTTGCTTTAATTTCATTAAAACTTATTGCATCGTTAAAGTAATGCAAGATTACTGTTTACACCGTGCTGATGTAGAAAGGTTGTCTATAAGTATATAAAGGATGGCCTCGTTTCATTAACTTATCGCAATAAACAAAAATTGGCAATTGAGTGTTATGTTTTGAAGATCAATGATGACACACAACAGTTGCGACAAAAACCTCGCAAACGTTCAAAGTCATTCAAAATTGGGAATTTATTTTTAATCAAGCACTTTACAACAATTACAATTTGACATTGCGCATAAGAATAAAGTGTGTTTAGCACACATACATACCTGCTTGATGTAAATAAGTGTGTTTATTTTGCACACTATGTACAGCAAGAGCGCATAATCCTTAGTGTGTTGGCAAAACTTTCAGCTATCTAATGTACAGTTGGTTGCAGTCCCAAACCGAGAAGACGATCCCACTCTGACTTGTTTGAACTACGGCATCTGGTGAGCATTACACAATATTCAAATATCATAAGCACGAAAATTTAACCGTTAATAAATAAAATAAATAAAATTGAATTGAATTTTCATTTCCTCGAGAACTTTTCTAGTTATTTTGGATTCAAAAAAATGTTACATTCGTTTGCTCCTGAATAACTGATTATTTTTATTTTTATTTGTAAATACAGTTACATAACCGTTATAAAACATTATTTTTTTTTTATATTTGCAACGTGACAGAAATTAAGGCAGAAAATGTTGTTCGGTTCACTGTTTGAAGCATCCCAAAACTTTCCGTTTAAGACTCCATTTTCAAATGTCAACTGTCAGGTTGAAGAGGTGAAAACAACAATTCCGGATGTCGTTGATGAACCGCTAAAAAGTGTTGTGCCATCAAGAGAAATAATGGCCGCAGCAGCTGCTGAAGGAGGTAAGTTCTTAAAAAAAATTCAATCCCATCAAATCTTGTTAATCAAATTTACTTGGTCGAATCGTGTATAGTGACATTTTACTATCAAATTTAATGGTCCTTGGCTCTTCAAGAGCTTCAAATAATACTTACTTACCTACTTACTTACTTACTTATTCGGCTCACAATCCATGAAGGATCTCAGCCTGAGATATTGCAGCCTTCCATCGTGAACGGTCCCTCCCATGCACTCTCCAGTCGCCGAAACCAAGCGCTCTGGCATTCGCAGTCACTTGGTCTTTGTACCGTAGGTTCGGTGTTCCTTGCCGTCTCGAACCTGAGGGCTGGGATGAGAAGACTTTCTTGGCTGGAGTGTTATCGTCCATTTGTTCGATTTGGCCGAGCCAATGTAGTCGTCTTTTCTTGGCCTTCTGGACTACATTCACATCTTGGTACAGCTGGTACGTTTCTCGGTTGTACCTTCTTCTTCATTCGCCATCATCGCATACGGGACCGAAAATCCGTCGAAGAATTTTTCTTTCGAAAGTGCCCAGTATCAAATCAAAGTTTTGTATAGCAGACACTTTGTCTTCCGAGTGAGAGTTTTGAACCCAGTTGTTTTGCCAAACCGAAGCAGCAGCAGTTCGCTAGGGTAATTCTTCTTCGGATCTCCACTATGGTGTCGTTTGGGGGATTGATGTTTGTTTCAAGGTAGCTGAACTCCTTAACTACCTCGAAATTGCTGCTACCAACAGTGACGTTTTGTTCTAGGCGGTGGACAGATGTTGTTTTCTTTGTTGATAGCATTTACTTTGTTTTGTCCTCATTCACTTCAAGACCAACGAGTTTCGCCTGTTCTTGAATCGCTGTGAAGGCCTCAAGAACAGTTCTCTTGGATCGACCGATGATGTCAATGTCGTACGCATAGCCTAAGACCGGGATTTGTTGAAGATAGAGTTTTCCGTGCTCACACCTGCCTTGCGTACTATCTGCTCCAGGTTTATGTTGAAGAAGTCACATGACAGCGCATATCCTTGTCTAAACCCTGCGCATGTTTGAAACAACTTGGATGAGAGTTTTTTTTTTTTTTTTTTAAATAGTTAAGCGCAATCTTGTCCCAGGAATCACAGATAGCTTCAATTAAGGTGTCCTTGTCTTCAAATCGTCTACCGCCTTAATAAACTTTCCGAGATAGTCATGACCATGTGTTTGCGATTATGTTCAAGTCAAGTGAATAGGTTGACCATGGCAAAAGCTCTACGTCTTCTGATAAAATCCAGCTTTTGACAACCCTGGAAGTGTGGATGGGGGCATTGTCTTGTTGCAAAATCCAAGGCAGAGAGGTCCAGAAATGTTTTTCATCTTCGGAAATGACCTTTTCAACAAGCATTTGTAGCTGGTTTCCGTTCAGAGCTGTAGAAATAAACTCCAACTCGATTTTGTGGAAGAACACAGAGTGATGTCAGTGGAGCGTTTGTGAGTCTTGAGACGGAGGCCAGGAAGATGGATCAACATAGACAGATTTAACTTCGAGGTAGTTAAGAACTTTGTCTATCTGGGATCCGCTATCAACGAAATCAAACGAAGAATCACTCTTGCCAATCACTGCTTCTTTGAACTTAGAAGGCAATTGAGTAGTAAGGTCCTCTCCCGAGCAACTAAAGTGACACTCTACAAAACCCTCATCATCCTTCCCGGTCCTCGTGTATGGTGCAGAGACATGGACCATGACAACATCTGATGAAAACGCTTTGGGCTGCTTTGAGAGCAAAATTATTCGAGTGATTTTTGGTCCTGTCTGCATTAATGGAGAATAGAGACGAAGATTCAACCAAGAACTGTTCGAGCTGTACAGCGACACTGACCAAAAGTTAAGGTCCAACGACTTAGATGGTTGGGTCATGTTGAGCGAATGGAAAATAATGCTCCCTCTCGTAGAGTGCCAGAAGGACGTCGCGGAAGATCACGACTCAGGCAGAGCACACAAGTGGTAGAGAACCTGAACCAACTTTGCGTGCGAAACTGGAGACAGCTAGCTAGGGAGCTGACTGGAAGTTTGTTGGGTGAGGTCTTGGTCCGACCTGGACTGTAGCGCCACCATAAGTAAGTAAGTAAGGCGATAGCTCCCCACACTATGACACCTGGTGTACGGCTGTTCCTCTTTTCTTAAATCATAGAAATATAAGTTCTAACCATCGGGGCCGTCAAGGTTAAGCTTTTTTCATCCGAAAAGACAACGCGTTTCCATTGACTTCTCCAAGCGACATGAGCTGTTGCAAAGTTCATTCGCATCTCCTTGGGCACTTGCTTTAGAACAAGTTTCTTTTTGAGTTTTTTTCACTAGTAGTACCATCTTTTTTTTGTTATCTTTCGGACTGTCGATAAAGTGGCTGATACTCCGCTTTTGGCCCTTATTTTGGTATCTGGTTAAATGGAATTTTAAGGAATACATAGGATTAACCGCTTGTCTCGGGATGTTGTTGCTTGGGCTGTGGGTCCTTTTTGTTTTTTTTTTCTCCATAGCTTTGAGGATCAGCTTCCTTGCTATTTCTCAGCTTGAAAGTCAAATTTCCTTGAAAGCATAGATATGTCCTCTTTCTGCCACTGTCAACGTCTTTCCAGTAACCCATTTGTAATTCAAATTAAATAAAAAGAGTTGTTTATAAATCGTTCAACGCTGCAACCAAAATTTTGAATAAAAAATCGCTGATGTGAACTCCTACAACGACATATTCGCAATGGCCTCATCCTAGCGAAGCACTTTTTTACTTTCCTTTAGATCATTTGATAAAGTAAAGGTATCTTGCTCTTTTATCGAAAATGCGTGCCTTCGGTATCGATGAATCCCTTCTTCGTTGGATTAAAAACTTTCTTTTGAACCGTTCAATATAAGTTGTATTGGACGGATTCAAGTCTGAAACCCACAATACATATGCTGGTGTGCCCCAGGGCTCCGTTTTGTCTCCGACCCTCTTTCTCATTTTCATTAATGATCTCCTGTCTGTTACTTCTAATCCAATAAATTGTTTCGCTGACGATAGTACCCTTAGCTTTTCATATTTGTTCCCAGACTCACATCCCTCCTCTTCAGATGTGGAACTGCAACGGCAAAATATGATAAGCTCATTAAACTCTGACTCAAACAGCATTGTAGAAAGGGGGGAAAAAAAGCGTAGAGTTTAATGCTTCGAAAACTCAAAGCCCTTTGCCACTGTCCATGAGTGACACTTGCATCAATGAGACCGAACATCTCGAGATTGTGTATCTTGGTATGTGCATCACTGACCACATCTTGTGGAGCACATACGCGATGACGCCAAAAATGCCTTAAGATTTTTGGGTTTCTTAAGATGGTGCAAGAAATGATTCTCCCCGTCTGATCTGGCTATTATCTAAAAGACCTATATCCGTCCATGGCTTGAGTACAATTCACTTCTCTAGGCTGGTGCTCCAGCTACTTACTTAAGCCTCTTGGATGGAATTCAAAGAAGAGCTGTAAGAATCATTAGTGATAGAGAGATCACTGACGCATTCACCACTTTAGACAACCGTCGTAACGTAGCGTGTCTCCCCTTGTTTTTTCGCTACTTTTACAGAAATTGCTCTAGTGAAATAGCCCCCAAACAACTCGCCCGTAATACTCGCGCTTCTCGGAATGCCCATCAGTTTACCCTAGAGCTCAACTTCGGACGTACTCTCAAGTGTAGGGAATCATTTCTTAGCCGTACTACGCGAATGTGGAACTCTCTTCCACACTCTGTCTTTCCCAGTCATTACAATGTTCAAGAATTTAAGACCAATGTACACCGACACCTCCTTTCTTCTTCCTTATGCACTCACTGTGTCTCTTTTTTTTTTTTTTTTATAATTTGCACACACTAAAGGGGCTTTTTATACCCTTATTATGCCAGAGACACAGTGAGCGCATTAAGAAGAGATGAAGGGGTTTAAAAGTAAGTGTCGGTGTACAGACCCTTTCTGTCTCACACCTTCTCTCAAGGTGTAAGCGCATCATGCCGATTCTTTACTAAGGGATGTGAACTCTCATGCAGGCTTCAACTCGAGATCCCATTTGACTACCCGTAAGGCTCTTCGCGCTCATAATGCCCGCTCAACAAACCCCCGATAAAG
>CAKKXW010000006.1:5025352-5079355 GCA_920937365.1 Sphaerophoria rueppellii | reverse complement strand
TATTCTGCTGGCCCTGATGGTATCCCACCTATAATTTTGAAAAAGTGTGCTGAGAGTCTTGCCGCGCCTCTTACTACTCTCTTCCAACTATCAATATCTTCTGGTATCTTCCCTAAGTTATGGAAGGAATCTTTTATTATTCCAATCCACAAAAAAGGCCCAAAAAACGACATTATCAATTATAGACCAATTGCAAAACTTTCTTGCATTCCAAAATTATTTGAAAGCATAATTTATGAATTCATGTTCTTCCATTCCAGACAAATCTTTTCTCCTAGTCAGCATGGATTTCTTAAGGGTAGATCTACAACTACGAACCTAGTTGACTTTACTTCTTTTTCTCTTTGTGCTTTGGAAGAAGGTTATGAAGTTGACTCTATCGCTACAGACTTCAGTAAGGCTTTCGACAAGATATCACATAACCTTATTCTTTTTAAACTTGACAAGCTTAAGTTTCCAAATATTTTCAAGTCCTGGATAAAATCCTACCTCTCCAATAGACAATACAGTGTCTGCTTCAGAAATCATGTCTCCAACCCAATTATTGCTTCTTCTGGTGTTCCTCAAGGTAGCCACCTCGGTATTATTGAGAATAACCTTCTTGTAGCTAACAGAGGTAACACCCCCACCTTTGTTACGAAAAACCGTAAGGAGGTACTCGATATCACCTTAACAAGTAATTCAAACACTTGTCAGGTAGAACAGTGGAAAGTATTAGATGACGCTTCCTTCGCAGACCATCGTCTAATTGAATTCTGTATCCCTGACATTGATCGGATACACAAGCCATTTAGAAATAACAAACGTACCAATTGGTATGTCTTTAACAATGAAATAAATTAAGAATATAGGTCAGCTTAGTGGTTGATACTAATCTTAGCATAGATAGTTTTAGAGAAACTTACTACAGAATTCACGGGAATTCTACAGAATGCCTTTGACAAAAGCTGTCCTCTCATTACAACTGCGAAGAAAAATAATAAGCCCGCAATGGTGGACTGCTGAGCTCAGCATTATTAGAAAAGAGACTAGGAGACTTTTCAATCGGGCTAAAACGCACCGGAAGCAGAGAGTGATTGGGAAGGCTACAAAACTAGTCAAAGAAAATTTAAATCAGAAACTCAAAGGGCGAAACGCAGCTCATGGAGAAACTTCTGTAGTAGCATTGAATGTACAAACCATTCAGCGAGACTACGGAAGATCCTCTCCAAAGCTAATACACCCATAGGCTCCTTAAAAGGACCTGATAACCAATGGACAGAATCCTGTCAGGAAAGTCTAAAACTCCTGGTTCGAACACACTTCCCAGGATGTAACGCAGACCTAGATAACGAGTCAACAAACATCACATACTCGGCTTCTTGAAATACCTGGGGAAATTATAACGGAAGAAAAGTTAACTTGGGCTATAAACTCCTTCTCTCCTTATAAATCTCCGGGCTTAGACGGCATCTTCCCCTTGATGCTGCAAAAAAAGCAGCAGTATCATAACACCACATCTAATGAACATCTTCCAAAACTGCCTAAGGTTAGGATATGTTCCGGAAAAGTGGCGTGAAAGTCAAAGTTGTCTTTATACCAAAAGCTGGCAAGCCCAGTTCAGTAACAGAACCAAAAGATTTCAGACCAATCAGTCTAACCTCTTTTGCACTCAAAACACTTGAGAGATTAATTGTATATGCAAAATCCGTAGCAACTTAAAGCCGGAATCCATATCACCTTTTCAGCACGCCTATACAAAAGGCAAAAGTGTAGAAACAGCCCTACACTGTGCAGTAAGAACAATAGAGAAATCCGCTTGAGGTTAAAGTATATACCCTGGCTTCTTTTCTAGATATCGAAGGAGCATTCAATAATGTCCACAACAGTGCCATAGAAAAAGCACTCACTTGACCTTAAAATAGAACACCCCACTTATAAGATGGATTACGTGTATGTTGAAAAACAGACAAATCCATTCTAAATTAGGAAACTCCGATATAAAAATGTTCACATCTAGAGGAACCCCACAGGGTGGGATACTCTCACTCTCTTCTCTGGACCTTGGTGATGAATGAGGTTCTCATCAAACTCAAGAACAGTGGTGTTAGAGTTGTAGCATATGCCGATGATTTAGCGCTTCTGGCGACAGGAAAATACCTTAACCACAGTAAGCGAACAATTAGAAAACGCATTAACTACGGTCAATAACTGGACCAAGAAATGCGGTCTTAAAGTAAACCCCCAGAAAACAGAACTGGTACTTTTCACCAATAGAAGGAAAATCCCTTCTTTCGAACTGCCTAAAATTGAAAACACCCCACTTAAACTCTCAGAAAAAGCGAGATATCTTGGAGTTATCTTGGATAAGAAACTCAACTGGGGTCCTAACATACAAGAAAGATACAAGAAGGCCACGATTGCACTCTACTCGTGTAATAGGATTCTTGGAAGAAATTGGGGACCAAATCCTAAGATAATCATGTGGATGTACACAGCCATAGTTAGACCCATTCTAACTTATGGTAGTCTGGTTTGGTGGCAAGCTCTGGAGAAATCCACGAACTTTAAAACCCTTACCAAAGTACAAAGAATGGCATGCATTAGCACTACGGGGGTAATGAGGACCACCCCAACAGCGGGTCTCGAAACGATCCTAAATCTTACCCCCATAGACTTATTTGCACAGGAATCAGCAGCAAACAGCGCTCTAAGACTTAGTCAGACCAATATTTGGAGATCTAGTCAATATGGCCATACCACGATCCTTACAAAATACGTTGGCAATAACGTTTGTACTGATTAGCATGACCCCTTATCTAGACTTCAATAAGAACTTTACTTACCAGCTTCCCTAATAGAGAAGATTGGGAAAACAATGTACCCTACACAAACGAATCGAACTTCACCATCTTTACCTATGTTTCGAAAAATGAATACTGGGGTAGGGGGCAGTTTTCTACTCAGAAAATCTTAGCCTTGCCAGTTCATTCAGACTTCCTGACCATAGCAGCGTCTTCCAAGCTGAGATCTTGGCAGTGAAAAAAAACGCTGCTAATCAATTATCCATGATGGCGATACCACACGCTGATATCACCTTTTTCATTGATAGCCAAGCAGCAATAAAAGCGATCTCTGCCACGCAAATCAAGTCAAAGCTTGTTTCTTGCTGTCGCGAAGAGCTAAGGTTCTTGGTATGCAGCATAACGTAAGACTCTGCTGGGTTCCGGTCACAGTGGTGTGCCAGGAAATGAAAAAGCGGATGAGCTCGCAAGAGAAGGCTCGGTACTTGATCCCTCTCTTCATAGACCATAATATTAGAATCCCTCAATGCGAACTAAAAAGAAACATTAGTAATCAACATCATTCAAAAAGCAAATGATAGATGGAACCTACTAGAAACCTGCGGTAACCACCAGGAAACTCTGGCCTCATTATGACAAGATAAAATCAAATAAGATTTTACTTCTCAATAAACCGTCCCTAAGATGCCTCATAGGTGTCATAACGGGACATAACCTACTTGGCTACCACAAAAAGAAGTTGGGGGCTTAGTACGGACGACATATGCAGAGGCTCGTGGCGACGAAGAAGAGCACGAAAATACAGCTCCACTTCCTATGCCACTGTCCAGCACTCTCTGCCGTGCTAGATCAAAATTCCTAGGCAACTATTTCTTCAATGAACTAGAAGACCTATCTGAACTCCCAGGCCAATCGCCTATTGAACTTTATCAAGTCCACCAAATGGCTCGATTAACCATAGAATTCATAGGTTTAAACCACTTTCAGAAGTTACAACACTTCAGGGTATCACAAGGGATCTATATTGATCTAAGTGTGACGGTAATAATATCAACTGTCAGCCCATATAACCTAACCTAACCTAACCTAGCCACCTCGGTCCAATTCTCTTTGCCTTAGCAATAAATGACGTCGATCAAATATTCTTAGATTCAAAACTATTAATTTACGCTGATGACATGAAAATCTATAAAACGATAACTTCCCCTGAGGACGCACAGTTACTCTCAGAACGATCTTAACAATTCTTCGTCTGGTGTAAGGCAAATCTGTTGGAGCTAAATATTAACAAATGCCAAGCTATAACTTTCTCCAGAAAGCGGCCTCCACTACCCCAAAGATCTTATTTTCTTGACACCCAACCAATAACTGTAGTTTATTCTATTAATGATCTAGGACTGCTATGTGATAGTCAACTCAATTTTACTTCTCATATCGATTCAATCATCAACAAGGCTAAATTCTACTTTGGGTTTTATCAAGCGATGGTCTAAAGAATTTAATGATCCCTACTTACAAAATCTTTGTATATGACCTTTGTTCGACCTCTTCTAGAATACTCCTCCCAGGTCTGGTGTCCTCATTACCAAGTACACATTAAGCGTATTGAAGCCGTTCAGCGACGATTCATTTTATTTGCATTACGTGGTTTAGGTTGGGTTGATCCTCTTGACCTCCCTCCTTATGAGGATCGTCTTAAATTACTGGGCATGCAACCTTTATACTTGCGAAGGGACAACGCTGACATTATTTTTATACACCAACTCAAGGATTTCTCTCTTCATAAATCCCCGTAGATTAAGGTCTATCCCCTTATTTTGAACCCCTTACCACAGAACTGACTATGGTCGTAACGAACCATTGACTAGAATGATGACTAAAGCCAATAACTCCACCTCACTTTGACCTTAATGTATCCAAAATCACCCTGAAGAACCTATTAATAAATTAATCCCCCCAAATACTCCCCTGACCTTATATTACATATTTTATTTTATTGACCGCTATTTATAATATTGTTGTATTTTATTTAGTTTTTAAGATTTATTTATATTCTGGTATGGCTTGAATTAAGTCTTTAATAAAATTCAAAATTCAAAATTCAAAATTCAAAAATTCGTTAAACCAGGGGTTTCGTTTTGGTGGCAGAGGCGGCATCTCTAACTGCTTTCTGGCAATGTTGCAACTGTCGTTCGATACTTGAAGTTGGCGGTGTAGGACTCCTTAAGAGGTTACTTGACACTCGATCAGAGAAGGATCTGGCGATCGCTTGCGATTGTAGCCGCCCGACGTCGAATTTTCTTACAGCATTTCCTTGTTTTGGCCGTTATCGAAATATTCGGTCCGAGTCGATGTTAGCTCCTCGGAAAGTTCGAACATCTAAAATGCTGGACAAGTGCCTTCCGTCGATCGCAATGTGATCAATCTGGTTGAAGGTTGATTGATCAGGAGATCAATACCTTAAAGGATGTTGAGATGTGGTAAGCGGGTTTTTGCTACCACAGCATTTCGCCCCGCAGCAAAATTTATCAGCCTGAATCCGTTATCGGAAGTGGTATCGTGCAGGCTGTGCTTTCCGACTGTTCCACCAAAGATGTCCTCTTTTCCCAGCTTTGCGTTAAAATCGCCGAGGACAATTTTAATGTCATAACTAGGACATTGCTCTTACGTTTTGTCAAGGAGCTCGTAGAACTCGTCTTTGGTGTCGTCCTTTTTCTCTTCTGTGAGGGCATGCGCAAATATTAGGCTAATGTTGCCGAATTTAGCCTTGATTTCGGATTGTCGTGATGCGTTCGCTCACACATTTGAAGCTCAAGATTTTTGCCTGAGTCTGCTTCCCACGACGAATCCGCATCCAAAGAGTCGCTGTTGTTGCTCTCGGTAACAATTCACCATAGTAGATGTCGCAGTTTCTCATCCTCCTTTTGCCCGGTCCATCCCATCGCATTTCCTGGATAGCGGTAATATCTGCTTTGTAGCAGTTGAGGGTCTCCGCTAACTGTTCGCCAGCACGCGGTCTATTAAGGGACCTAACATCACGTGCATATCCGAAAATCGTTGCCTTGTACTTTGCTTGGGTCGTCATCGTGTATCCGTCCGTTTCCGAGGCCTGTTGTTGCTTCGCAACTAACTTTTTTCTACGTGGTCGGGAAGCAACCCCAACGCACAACCCCCAACCTGGAGTACCAGGCACTTGATGTGACTCCAAGTGCAAGAGCCGGAAAAACCGCTCCTTTTACGGCCTGGGCTTCAAATAAGTCGAAGAAGCCCGTAAAGGTGTTCACCAAGTTGTTCGGCCTAACTGGAACTGGAGACGCCACCGTCGATTTCAAAGAAGAAATTCATTCGCTGCCGTCCCTCGGTTAGAGTGCCTAAGTGGCAACACTCCTCCGTTGTGGGGTAATTAGTAGTAACAGCCTACTCCGTTTCGACCTGTCGACCATGGGAGGCCCTTCTGCGAAAACAAGTTTCGCGATCGCATAGCTCTAAGCTTCATAGTATTAGTTACCGTTAGCCGCTCCGTCACGTCAAGGCTTACCCGTGGATGATAATTGGTAATCAATAAACAACTTATTATGATTTTTCTTTTTAATTTCAGGCGAATATCAGCCAGTATGAATATACAACCAAATATAATGAATACCTAGACCGAATACGTAAAAGAGCATTGCAAAATAAAGATGATTTTAAATTTGACATTTCAAACCTTAATGCGTCGTCACTGTACTTGCAGTCAATTTTTCATAATTCTTCTGATACAAAACTTTTTCGAGAACGAAGAGCGACAACGCGAACCCAACGGAAAAGAAATTCGAATTCGACAAAGTCGATTTTATTGAGATTCCCACTTGAGCTAGGTAGTGACATTAAAGCATCTGATATCGAAGAGGCAAATATAAGGTTACTTTTGATTACAAGCCCAGCATTGGCTGTGTACAAACAATCTAAAAGACGACACAACCATAACCGACAAACAAAGACCAACCACTTTGTTAATGATTCGAATAAACATGAAGATCGAAAGGAAACGAAACAAAAAGACGAAATAGAGATCGAAAAATCATCGAAAAAGCAAAAGAATAATTTTTTAAATATGAAGGTCTATCAGTTATTGGAACCTAAAGGTAAAACTTGGATTGATGCCCAAAAAATCGAAATTAAATTTGATCGCAATAAAATGGATGAATCTTATAGTCAGTGGCTGCAATTTGACGTTACCAAAGCAGTAGAGGAATGGGTTGTAAATAAAAAGGAAAATCTCGGTTTGGAGATACGATGTGATAATTGCCGTCGCATTGGAGCTCGAATAATTGATGACATTTCAGGCGATAGTGACGAAGTCGAAGAAGAACATTCCAATACCACACAAAAATATGATTTAGCTCCGGTGCTCAATATAATCGGAAGACTTGGAACACATCGTGAGAAACGATCAAAACATTATCATGTACATATGACGAAAAATCATAAAAGTCTGACAAATCTTAAAAATAATTGCTACAAGGTTAATCAAAGATGCTGTCGGCATTCCATGGAGGTTGTATTTAAAGATATCAAGGGCTTTGAATTTATTATTCAACCAAAAGTATTTGATGCCGGCTACTGTCGAGGTCGATGCCCTCCTCGATATAATCCAGCACATCATCATGCCTTATTGCAAGGTCTTCTTTGGAAACAGAATAAACAAAAAGTGCCTCGTCCATGCTGTGCGCCTTCCAAGCTCGTTGAGCTCGAAGTATTGCATGTTGATGAAAAAGACAAGGAGAAATTAAAGATCTCCACGTGGACTGATATGCGAGTATTGGAATGTGCTTGCTCCTAATTGCTTTTAGCCGAGCAAGAATAAAAGTTTTGCTTATTTCTTATAACTTCTAATTTATTGAAACTTTATGTTGTTACTGTCCGTCCTCAAGCTGCTAGATATACCTTAACGTTTGTTTACCAACATTTACATATATGTATTTGATTTTTGTCTCATTAAACTGTCAAACTCCAAATTCAAATTCATCTGTTGATTATATTTTATCGTTGGTTTCTGTTTACTTGCGACATATTAAAGAATATTATGGTAAGTATGGTATTTGCAAGAAAGACTTTCAGACGGTTTCCATCCGTCCTTGTTTTCCCGGACATGTACTCTTTTTTCACTTTGCGGGTGACGTCCTGGATAGTTTTTGTTTATTGTCCGGGTTTGTACTTTTTTATCCATTGAGTTACAATATACTTATCGAATAATCCTTGTCCATAACGAGCCTATTTATGATTTAATGCAGCAATCCCAGAGCAATCGCCAGTCGTCCGTTCCTTCAACTAACTGACACTTAAGCACTATTCACATGAGCACGACCAACGAACGACGAATGAATGAAGAAAAGTGATTTCAGATACGTTTGGAGCCGTATTTCTTTACAAATTGTCAACAAAACGATGAAAGTGAAGTTAATGTTTGATTTGTGATGCATAAATTAAATTTTTAATCTCAAATGTTAATAAATTTGAGAAAACAAATTTATTCGTCGCGAAAAGTATTGTAGTTGATACTAACTGCCAAACTGTATTCGCGTTCCACATCATCCACACTCCCAACGAACAAAATATTCGCGCGCGTATAACCTCAAAAATCATTCTTGCCTCGTGTTTTGGTTGTTCATTCGCGACGAATTAAAAACTCTCATGTGAAAGAAATGTCAAAATCGACGAATTTTCGTTCATTCGTTGGTCGTCGTTCGTGCTCATGTGAATAGTGCTTTATAGCGTTTTTTTTTGGTCGTCCGGAACTGTTCCGAACGATTCTGAATTCGTTCACTTGGCACAAGATCACAGTTCTTGTACTGGATAGAACAGAAAAACGATTCCGAATTTGAAGTCAGAATCAAAAACAGAATCACGCATACATGCACACATTTGCACATACGTACTCGCCGCCATATTTACAAATAAAGAAAATAAAAACAATGTCGTGTCATCTGCAATTCTGCATATGATGTTTTACAAATACATAGACATTCAACCATTAGAGGCAAAAAAATGTGTTTGCGTGTTCGTTTGGTATCCGGAATCGGACAGTTCTGTGTACCAATTCCGGATTAACAAAAAAAAAAACGCTATTACTTCCAAAAATGCATGACATCATCCAGTTCGATACTCTAGAGCAAAGATTAAATAAGTAACAAGATGAGAAACAAGGCTGTCAAAGTGACAGTTGCCTCCAGTTGCCTACAAGCTTCGGACCATAGTTACTGTGAAAGTATGCGTGTTTTTACCAATACTATCACAGTAAATATGGTCCAACCATCTGAAAACAAACAAAAGAGAAATGTTGAAAATGCGAAAACAAACAAAAGAGAATAGAAAAATCTCAGCTCATCTCTGTGTTTTTGTCACTCACATGCATTTATGTAGACGAAAAGAATAAAGTAAATGAAGGAATATGAAAATTGCGGGATCTAGGGAGTGAAAGTCAGTTTCCCATCTTGTTACATATTTAATCTTTGCTCTAGAGTCTCGATCTGTTGACATCTATGGGCTTACACAAAGTGACGAACGGGTTTACATTTGCCAGTGACTTAATACTCCATTTTCTCTTAAGCCTGAACTAAATCGGAACATTAAGTGCCAAAATGTACAAAACAGTGGAAGTTATGTTGTGTACTGCTTCTACAAATGCATATCTGAATCAGTGCTGCCATACATATTGTAATATGTATACACCTCTATATCTCTGTATGTCAGTCTATTGTAATGTGTACACACTTTGTAACTCCGCCTCTTTATATCTCTATACTTAAATGTGTAAAAACTATCTATCTCTGTCACTCTAATATTGTCTAATTGCTGAATAGTTATGTAGCAAAAGTTTTATTTGTAGTTGTAAGTAATTGTGTATACACTCTAGTGGTTAAGAGGAGAACTTCGTTAAGCATCGAGAAGTTTCAGCGCCTACTAGAATCTAGTAGTTTCTCGAACTTATTTGAGTTATATAAATACCCGATTGGTGTCGAAAATGAATTAATTGAATGTGAACTGCTATAAAGTAAAGACACTGTGTTTGAAAGTAATAATTGAAAGTGTTGAATAAATAAGTTTGTGAGTGATTTGAATTAAGTGAATTTGTGTTTTATTTGAAAAGTGAATAAGTTTTAATTATCGGACCAAGCCGAATATTACAATATGATAATTATGCTACATGTATGATAATTGTATGCCTTGTATAATGTATGATTGCAAATCATTATCATACGCTTAATGTATGATAATTGTCTTACTTGAGTGAAATAAAAAATTTGGCTATTCAAATTTAAAACAAACCAATTCTTAAAATTCATCTGAATGCAGCCGTCAGTCTTCGACTAAATTTTCGGAACTTCTGCTTTTGCACAGAAGAGAATTGTTTTTGTTTTTATTGCTTGTTCAAATAAACGTGCCGTTGCCTTTTACCGTAAACCGCAAGCGCAATATCAAACTTTGTAATGTTATTGGTATTTCGAAAATTGTGTTTGCCGAAAATTAAACGATTGGTTGTTGGTGCCTTGAAAAGAAAAATACATATTTAAAAAGTAAAAAATCAAAAAAATGGAGACTGATAGCGAGTACAATACTTATGACGAGAAGGAAAAAGGCAAAAATACGAGTCGCTGCCAAAACTACACAATGGAATGGCAGGAACTGCCAGAATTCAAAGGCTAGATTCAAAAAGTTCCAACAGACGTCTATAGCGCCAAATGCAGCACTTGCAATTTGGTTTTTAAGGCCACAAAGACTGTTCTGCGAAACCATTCCAAAACAAAATTGCACCTGCAGAACATATCTAGTTAGTACATTATAGTTCCATTCTTTGTGATCGAGCATGAGCAACCAAATATAACATTTTATTTCTTTTATTAATTAAGATGTTGCCAATTAGTTTTCCGAGTTTTTCATGAAAAATTTTCTATTTTTTATTCGAAAACGCATTTTGAAATTTTC
Source organism: Sphaerophoria rueppellii (assembly GCA_920937365.1). NCBI lineage: Eukaryota > Metazoa > Arthropoda > Insecta > Diptera > Syrphidae > Sphaerophoria > Sphaerophoria rueppellii. The sequence goes on along the minus strand of CAKKXW010000006.1, from coordinate 5,068,607 downwards.
TAGATTTCCTTTGAAAACCAATTTTCATAATGCGAAATTTTCAGGCACAGAGATTGGAAAATAAAATCCATGCTTTTTTTGAATATCGATGTTAAAATTTTCTTTTGTAAGAGTTCGCATGTAAACATTGTTTTGGTCCAAAAGCTTTAGTAGGAGTTCAGCTTTAAATATAACATAGAAGAATTAATGAAATGAACTGAAATGAAATGAAAATAGAAAGACGTTTCAAAAAATTGATGTCGGCTGTCAGTTTTTTTGAATTTCCAAACAAAATTTTCGAGTAAGTAGAGTAAAATCAATGGCGCAAAATTATAGTCCGCTAATGAACAATTTTAGCGTGATACTAGCTTAATATGACGTTTGAGTCATGTCTGAAACGTCATTTTAAGCTAGTATCACACTAAACTTGTTCATTAGCGGACTATAATTTTGCGCCATTGTTTTTTCCTATTAATAATTATTTCTTTTTCTACTGCACATTCAGTTCATCGCAAAAGAATTCTATTGCATTTATACGGTATGACTTTTGTTTGTTTGTTGGTTTATCGACTACAAACATACAACCGACAAGCAAAAAAAAGTCTTACTTTATATATTAGTAAGATGATAAATAAATAAATGAAGTTTAAAAAATATATTTATTCTTTGTTTTTATTTTTAATGGGAAATTTCGGAATTATTGTTATTTTTTTTATTTCGTGTAAGTAGATACTAGGTATGATAATTTTTACTCTGGTATGATAAAATTCAACACATTTTATGATAGGGCTGTTTTTTTGCCAGGCTAAGCAAAATGTTACTAACATTTCCATGTTAAATACAACAACACAGTTAGCACGGATAAATAAGAGTCCTATCGCTTAGGAATTTTAGGGTTCAGTGCTGCCAGAAATTAGTTGGCGTTGAATTCATTCAAGCTGTCAAAAAATTTATCGAAAATTCATCGAATTGAAATGTGAAAGGGAGACAAAAAACCAATCGTGGACGAATTTACAGTTTTATGAACCTACAAATTCAAACAATCAAACAAATTGAAATTAATTGAATTTTAATTTAAATAATGGCTGAAGATGACAATAAAAGGTTAGTATGCTTATTGAAATGTACGCAAATAAACACATATTTGCATTTTAACTGCTTTTTCTTTTATTTGAATTCAGCAAGCGAAAGTTTTGGAGCAAGGAGGAGACACTTGGGCTTCTTAAGTGCTATTCGGCACGTAAAGAAGAGTTTGTCCACAGCCGCAAGTGAAAAAATGCATACCAAATGTCCTTGAAGACATGATTTACCAGGGGTATACGGTAAGACAAAATGCAATTAAATTAATAATAAGTATGAAAATAACGCACAAACCATATGCATAAAAACAATAATTTTGTCCCTTTTTTATGTTGCGACCCTTACTCACAAATATTTATATGTTTGTTATTTCCAGACTTCGAGAGATACAATGGCTCTCAGCTTGGAAAAAAAAATGCGCAATCTCTTAGCGGCGTACAAGGCGGCAAAGGACAATTCCAAAAAAACTGGTGCTGGACCCTGTATTGCTCCATATATGCAAGATATGGAAGAGATTTTTGGCGATAAGCCAATCGTTTCCAACAATCATACCCTGCATTTAGGAATAGTCAAGCGGCCACCACCTCCGACGTCGCCGCTATCGCTTTCCAACGAATTTGTTTCGGTACAAACTTCATCACCCATATCATCGTTGTTGCTGTCTCCACAACAACAGTTGTCCAATGAGTCTTTTTTTTCAGAAGTGTCGGAGATTGATCTGCCAATTCAAAAAAGTTCTCACGAAAGAAAGTCGGCGCGAGATCGTTATTATGAACACAAACTACAAATGAAGCAGGAAGCAGTCATTGAAAAAAATAGGAGACAAGAATCCAAGGAGGCACAGCGGACTCAATTCATGCAGAACATGATGAGCTGTTTCAAAGAAAAATGGAAGAAGGATTTCGATTTAAAAGAAAAAAAGTTGGCTTTGCTGGAAAAAATTTCCAATAAATAAGTAAAATTTACTTACAATGTACATTGTACATATGTGCATTGTAAATGTGCACATACATGAAATGGAATCTTTGGAAAAAGTGTAAAATCAAATCAAAATATATGTACATGTATATCAAAATATGAATAAAGAAAACAATAAGTTTGTGTTCAATTATGCATGCTTTATTTAATCAAATTAATCGTTTTTCCAGCAGATAGTTAAATAACGATTGACGACGCTCAATTGTAGTGTCCACAAAAATGTCATCATTTGAGGTTTCAACAGTTGCCTCATCTGTTTGCTCAAGCAACACATCTGTGTACAAATCATCTTTTAGTATGCATATATTGTGCAAAACACATGCGCTTACGATGATTTGTGTTATTAGAGGTAAATCTGTTTGTTCCGTAAATTTGAGTAACCTACGGAATCTACCTTTGAGCAAACCGAAAGCGTGCTCTACAGATATTCGGGTTGCTGAATGTAGATAATTGAACCTTCGCTGTAAGTCGCTCAGATTTCCATTATCCTTAAAAGGTGGCACTAACCAACTTGTGGAAGAATATGCGGAATCACCCAAAAGAAATGAGTGATTGGGAAACAAAGTTAGTTCATTTGCTTCTACGTAAAGGTCGGATCTCCGTAGGACTCTACTGTCGTGTAGTGAGCCAGCCGGGCTCGCCACAACTTATGTCCATAAACTTTTTCTGGCTATCAACGACAGCTTGGAGGACGAGGCTGTAACCTTGCTTTCGGTTATAATAGCATTCTCTATTAGCTTTTGGAGCATTAATTTGATTGTGCGTGCAAACTATACACCCTACCACACCTGGGATTTTCTTCTTTTCTTCAAATAGTCTGATAGTCTCTTCTGCAGCAACTCCTTCTGGCCATTTCAAATATTCTTGGCCATTATAAACCAGCCAAGAACTCACCCTTTTGATGGCGACCCACGCCGACGATTTCGATACTCCGAATAAATTTCCGAGTTGTCGGAATGTTAAGGTATTGCTTATATACCAAATGTACATGAAAACACTTTTACGGCTTCCAACTCTTGACCTACCACCATGAGATGAAGCTGGCAAGAAATCCGATTCAGAAAATAATCCTGCAACGACAAACAATTCAATTCAATTCAATTTAATATCGTTTGCTTAACACAGTAAGATACAATATCTTATTAGCTAGTGAACAACAAGTCTCTGAAGAGAATGTTGCATTATATTTGAGATGCTCTTTTGCAAATTTAATTCTTTTTGTTCTATTTATTTTATTAATAAAAGGTATTTTTCTGATGTTTCTACCATTGTAACCATCACTTTTTAAAATTCGCCGAATAGTTTGCGGGTTACATTGCTTACCAATTTCTTCAGAGACTTGTTGTTGTATTTTTGGGGCACTTAATTTAGGTTTACTTTTGTTTTTCCGGATAATGATTCGATTTTCTGCAGGTGTTAAGATACGTGGGCGTCCGCTGCGGGCTTTTTTTTTAGTGTTTCCTGTACGTTGGTACTTTGTTATTATTTTATGAATTGTAAATGGGATTTTATCAATTAAATTTGCAATATCCCTTTTGTTTTTGTTTTCTAGATGATGCTTGACTATCAAATCCTTCAAATCTTGTGAAAGTTGGTTACCTCTAGGAGCCATATCAACTTTTGTCCTATTGAAGTGTTAATTTTGTATAAAAAACAATCAAAACCGATGAAGGAAATGTAAAATTGGAAAAAAAACTCACCTTTTTTCAAAATTGTGTGTATTTATACAAGTGTTACAATGGAATATTCTAACTGTGTACTTACTTTTGTCATAAAAATTTGTTTAATTTTGTAAGCTATTTTCAAAGCAACGAGTTGAGCTTACATAACGGTCTTTTTTTGCATGTATCCAAACTGAATACATGGTGGACAACAGATCAAACTTGTTTCAAGGCCAACATAACTGCAATCATGAAGCTATTGCAACAGAAAGTAGTTTAATGCATATTGTGTACTTACTTTTGTGACTGACTGTATGTGCTGACAAGTCCTGCGATGGTCGTTTTTTTGCACAAGTTCATTCTATCGCGCTAAGCATTTGCAAAAAAACACAACTGATAATACATTGTGAACAATATGGCAGCACTGATCTGAATATCTCCCTCTCATTTTTATAAAGTGAGCGTGAACAAAAGCTTGACCATGATCGAGCTTTCACTGGGCACAAAGTTCTCAATACGAATACGAATACTTTTTTGTACTTTTTACACTTTGTTTCGATGTAGTTCAGCCTTTAGGCAGACGCAAATGCGTAGTGTCTAGCATTTCTTTTACCTCGCACTGCGACATACTTTTATACTTTTAAAACTTAAGATTATTCAAAAAAACGAACCGTACTTAAAAAGTGAACGAACAGATCTAATATTCCACTATGCGTGAAACAGATTAAACCAGCAACAGCACCAGCGCCGTCAACAGCAAACAGCACGCTGGCCAGCAAATATTTTCCAAACACATTACCATCAGCGACGTCTAAGAATAATAACCAATCAATGACAGTAATTTCATGTTTTTTTTATTTTTTGTTGTGTGGCGTCTCTGATTTGCGTACATGAAAAGTTGTCAGCAATGGACCAGCAACAGCCATTGAATAAGAAGTACAGGAAGCGGTGTTAGCTACATGTACAGTGTACGTGAGTGAAGCAACAAAAATGTCTGATGATGTCCATTTTTAGGGTATATGCTGTCAATTTTTAGGGTATGTGCTGTCAAACTTTGACTATGTTGTCAGTCGAGTTCAGGGGTGTATTATTTCTGTTCGTGATGGTAAGGCGCTGCAATTCGTTGAGTTCCCGTAGTGTGCACGGTTGTTTTGAATAGTTCTTCCATCGTGTTTCGAAACGTTTTTATTTGTTGGTTGTATTACAATAGACGTAATAAACGTGTTGAATTACGAATGAAAAATCAAGAAAATGTACTGGAAAATAAAAAAATTAAACGTTAAAAACCGTGCAGTGCATCTTTAGTGTTAAAACACCATGCTTCCTAAAAAAGAATTGAGATTGAAAAAAAAAAAATCGATGAATCTTGATTTAGTCAAAATTCGCTTGGCGCCCCTGAGATTAACTATTCAACTGCAGACCAGCCCTGTTGTAATGCGTTTGTGTTTGTGAAACTCACAATACTTAGAAAAATGCTTCAATTCTTGTTCATAAGACCCCTTCCTGTACTTCTTATTCAATGGCAACAGCAAATTTAGGACTTTGACCAAACGACGCTGTTGACGTTGCTGGTTCTGGTCGAAAGATTAAATTACATGGGCTCTAATATAATGGCCGCCGCTGTTGCTGGCGCTGTTGCTGTTGCTGGTTCAATCTATTTCTCGCTTTACGTAGTGTCGAAGAAACAATTGGCAAGGGCTACCGTAGGTTATATACTAAATAATAAGTAAGTAAGTAAGTAAGTAATAAGCTCTGTAATAAGCTTAAAACAAAAGACTCGCCTCATATATTTTATTAGTATTCTCTTAATCGCAGTCAGTTCGTTCCGAGACCGACTTGACTTGAATAAGCTAACACATTTTTTTAAACGATTTTTAATATTTTTATTCCAAAGCATCAATTAAAATGGGAGACAACGAATAGAGCTTAGAAAAAACGACTATTCTTCAAAAGCTCCGTTAGAGAATCGAAATAAAAGAAAGCATTATGATTTCTACGGCAACGCTGAATTATGTACTTACTTACTTACTTATGGTGGGGCTTTAGTCTAGGTCGGACCAGGGCCTCACCCAACAAACTTCTCCAGCCAGCTCGGTCCCTAGATAGCTGTTTCCAATTTCGCACGCCAAGTTGGTTCAGGTCCTCTACCACCTGTGTGCTCCACCTGAGTCACGGCCTTCCTCTTCTGCGACGTCCTTCCGGGTTGGATTCGAAGACTCTACGAGCCGGAGCATTATTTTCCATTCGCTCAACATGACCCAACCATCTAAGTCGTTGGACCTTAATTTTTCTGGCATGGTCAGTGTCACTGAACAGCTCGTACGGTTCTTGGTTGAATCTTCGTCTCCATTCTCCATTAATACAGACAGGACCAAAAATCACTCGAAGTATTTTTCTCTCAAAGCAGCCCAAATCGTTTTCATCGGATGTTGTCATGGTCCATGTCTCTGCACCATACATAAGGACCGGGATGATGAGGGACTTTAGTTGCTCGTCCTACTCAATTGCCTTCTAAGTGCTAACAAGCAGCGATTGGCAAGAATGATTCTTCGTTTGATTTTAGCGCTGGTGTTGTTGTCTGAGTTGATAGCGGATCCCAGGTAGACAAAGTCCTTAACTGCCTCAAAATTAAATCTGTCTATGTTGACGTTTGCTCCAAGACGTCGATGTTGGTAGTCCTTTCTTCTTGGTCTTGCCCTCGTTAACCGCTAGACCCATCTTCCTGGCTTCCTTCTCAAGGCTCACAAACGCTCCACTGACATCACGCTGTGTTCTTCCAATTATGTCAATGTCTGCGTATCCTAATAGCTGGACGGACTTTTGATTGTGCCTCTGGTGTTGACATTGGAGCCTTGCACAATCTTTTCAAGAATGATGTTGAAGAAATCGCATGACATAGCGTCGCCTTGTCTTAAACCTTTTTGACATCAAAAGCGTCCGTTAGGTTTTTTCCGACCATGATGGAACAGCGTGAGTTTTCCATTGTCATGTTACACAGTCGCACGAGTTTTTCTGGGATGCAAAAACTAGATATTGCTCTATATAGTTAGTCTCTATAGACGCTGAAATCGATGAAGTTACTGGGTCTTCTCCAAGATCTGCCGTAGGGTAAATATTTGATCGATGGTGGACTTTCCGGGTCTGAAGCCACACTGATGAGAACCTACCAGGTTGTTGAGGAAGGGCTTCAAACGTTCACACAGCACGGCAGACAAGATCTTGTAGGCGATATTAAGGATTTATGTGTGTTTTTTTTTTGCCAAACAAAAAGACGGTTGCAATAACCACTAGCTATAAAACATCAGTATGGCTTCAGCCCAGAGACAAAGCAATAAGGAAACTGACATATGGTTTACCCTGGGGATACCTCGAATTTTATGTTACCGTTAGCTCGTGTATGTGAATAATTTTTTTTTTTATAATCAGCACGCACTCAAGTGATTTCATTCCCTTTTTACGCTGGCTATTTCTCTAGATCATATTACGTTGAAATAGCGGTAGAAGACGGTGAGGCATGAGACATTCCGTCGATGTTCGATTGACGTAAAAGTCACAATGATGGTATGGTAACCAATCATCTTGAATGTTCTGCTCTGTATACCGTCCAAAAGACTTTGGGCACCAGCCCAAAGGTGGGAATTTTACTCAAGCCTTGGACGGATATATGTGGGGGAGGGGGACTTTTCGCATAACAAATCAAATGGATTGAAAAGGTTCCTTTAAAAATAAAAACATAACACTTTCTTTTAGTTTATAATATTTAAGGTTTAAATTTAATTCAGTTTAATTAGTTTTTAATAAGTTTTAATTAGAATAGGAAAATAATTCAATAGGTTTAAAATATAAGTTAGGTATTTTCAATTATTTGCGTTTCGTATCGTTTTTCTGCTTTGCGTTTCACCGTTTCACCGAACTGTGCTGTCGCTCTTCTGTTGGATGTTGTCCTCGAGAAATTGTTGGTTAGGGTTGCCGTTGCTGTTCGTTTATATGAAAAGTAGTAGTAGTAGTAGTAGAATGGAAGGGTTCGTTGATAGGCACATTTTGCCTTCATCCGGCCATCCTGAATTAATCTGAGCTGATGTCTGATTCGTAATCATCTTCTTGAGGCCACGGCTTCATCAGGTCAGCTGCAGACGATGTTTTATTAGGACCTTCATGATTACCGACCTTAGATACCTCATAGCGGTCATTTCGTCGAATTTTAGTGACCTCGTATGGACCCAGGAACTTTGGTTGAACTTTAAGTCATGTTCCGAACTGTGTTCGTTGAATTGCTACTAAATCATGGATGGCATACTTTCGGGCTGGTTTACGTGTTTTGTTGAATTGTGTTTTGTTTTCTTCTTGAATTCGGTCGATCTGTAGTTAAGCTCCTTTCCTCAACTCAACTCTATTGCTTTCAAATTCTTCGACCATTTCGTCCTCCAATATTTCTGCTAGTTTAACATCTTCGTTATTACGCATTTGCACACCAAGCAATAGTTCGACTGGCGTTCTTTTTGTAGCTCTGGAGGTGGTAGAGTTTATAGCCTTTTGCAATTTTGGGACGTGCTGGTACCATTTTAGGGGATTCTTCAAGGACATCTTCGTTAGGGTTGCTATTATGATCCTATTAATCCTTTCGACCTGACCGTTACCTCTAGTAACACCAGTTGTTATTTGAATGTGTAAGATTTTGCGTTGCTCACAATATTCCTTAAAATTATTTGAACTAAAAGCTGCTCCTTTATCCGTCACAATTCGTGTAGGGTCTCCAAAGATGTTTTCCAAAGTAACCATTTTTACTAAGACCTCCTCTGTTGTCGTTGACTTAACTGGGAAAATCCAGACGAACTTTGTAAAGGCATCCATAATTACCAGAAGATGCTTATAATTTTTGCTAGTAGAAGGCATAGGACCCAGGTGATCCATGTGGAACGTATGTAATGGGACATAAATTTTCCAAATCGGATTGAGGTAACCTTCCTGCTTTCCACATTTCCTAGCTGCTAAAATACAGCATACACATTTCGATGTTACCTCGTTTACTTTCTTGCGCATATTCGCAAAGTAATATTGTTGCTTTAATCGTGTTTCTACTTTTTGGGGGTTAATATGTCCGACTTCATGAATGCTTCTTATAATTTCTCTTTGCATACTCTTTGGGACTACAAGAAGATAAGCTCCTTCGATGAATCGGTATAGGACACCACTGCGATTGATGTAGTCTTCGTATTGCTCCCGTTGCAAAATGTTGAGAATGAGTTGGCAGGTTTCATCTTTTCCTTGAGCCTTTTTGATGTTGTGAAGAACTCCCGCATCCACTGCTGCTAGGGTCAAAACACGACTTAGCGCATCTACGTGCTGCATATACTTTCCTGGCCTATGATGTACAGTACAGTCAAACTCCTCTAAATATAATGCCCAATGCGCCACTCGGGTGCATAGTTCTTTTTTGTGCATCGTTAACTGGAATGCCTTACAATCGGTGAAAATTTTGAACTTTAGACCTAGCAAATAAATTCGTAGCTTCTCAAGTGACCGTATTATCGCGAGCACCTCTAACTCATAGCTGCTGTACTTTTCTTCGGAAGGTTTCGTCTTGAAACTTAATAAAAGACTGGGTGCAGCTCTTTATCGTGGTGCTGGAGAAGAATTGCAGCAAGACCGACTTTAGTCAGTTTCCAATGTTGGGTTAAAAAGTTTAAGTATTGGTTCTTGGCATAGAATATCTTTCAGCTGCAGATAAGAGTTTCTTTGTTCGTGGCCAAAACTAAAGCTGACGCAAGTTTTTCTTGTCATATCGGACAACAGCTTGGCGATTCCTGCGTAGTTAGGTATAAATTTTCTAAAAACACCTGTCAATCCAAGAAAACTCTTAAGGTCTTTTAAACGCTTGGGCTCAGGGAAATTTCGGACAGCTTTTGTTTTTTCAATTGAAGGTCGTACCTTACCGTTTTCGACAATATGCCCCAGAAACTCTATTGATCGCGTCACAAAATTACACTTTTCCCATTTAATAATGAGCCCGTTCATTTCCGCGACGTTTAAAACGAGTTTTAGAATCTTTAAATTGTCTTCTTCATTTTCCGATGGGATTATTAAATCGTCCATATATATAAATAAGCATTTTTCGCGCACTAGATCCTTAAACACTGTATTGATAAACCTTTGAAAAACAGATGGTGAATTACAAAGGCCGAAAGGAATCTTACAAAATTCATATTGAGCGTCCGGCGTTACAAACGATGTAAACTTTCGACTTCCTGGGTGAATATCTACATGAAAGAATCCATTTCTAAGATCTAGACTAGTAAAAACACGCGCGTTATAGAGGTTTTCTAAAATGTCTTCGATTATCGGTAATGGGTATCTATCCTTTACGATTTTCGCATTTAATTTACGGTAGTCAACACAAAGCCTGTAGCTACCATCTTTTTTTCTTTTTTGCTAGAACCACCGGACTTGAAGAATTGGACGTGCTTGGAACTACGACCCCTTCAGCAAGCCACTCGGATATTTGTTGGGCTACAAACATTTTTTCTTTAGGCGCTAGCCTCCTAGGACGATGAAAGACTGGCTTTTCATCTTCCAATAAAATTTTCATCTCCACGCACGATTTTTTCGTTTTTTTAGGATTATATGTTCTAACAAGATCTGATATTGTTTCTTTCATTTGTGTGTTGCTTATCATGTCTATACAATATACTTTTTTATTTTCCGTTACTAAAGTTCCCGTATCGATTTCATTAATGTCATTTTCGTTTCCCGAATTATAGTTACACTTAGAATCTTTGCACTTAAATCTAACGTTGCCATTTTCGATCACCATATTTGCATATTCTAAAATGTCTGTTCCGATCAGCACATTTTCAGACATCCATTCATCATTGACAACATCAAATGTTAAAATGTATGGCATATCATCGACAATAACAGTCATTTTTACCGCACCGATTGATTTATAAATCGTTTGGCCTATACCTGTTAACAAAGTACCGTCCGTATCAAATTGTTTATTTAACTGTACAAAGATAGAGTTTTTTATCAAGCATAATTGACTACCCGTATCCAATAACGCATCAAAACAAATCGAATCTATTTGAACCTGCATTCGAACAATGGGGGAAGAGACACGATTGACATTCGTTGAATTTTGTGTTTTTGTGTTTTTTTTAGACAGAGTCTCGACAGATGCCCAAATTCATTGCAATTGAAGCACCGAGGTCCTTTCTCTTTGTGGGGACAGCTTTGTGATGGATGACTTTTCGCTCCACACGTAATGAGGCGTTTTTGGGCTTCAGAGCCCAAAACTGGCCTGGAGCTTGCGCGTGATGTTGACTTTTTGAAACCGGCGTTGAAGAGTTGGGTTTTTGTGTACGGATTTCATTTTTTACTTGCGACATATAGAATATATGGCAAGTTTTGAATTCGTAAAAAAAAAAAAATTGAGATGAGGATGAGATATGATATTACGATGATAGAGAAGTCGAAAAAAGTGGGTCCGGCGATTCCGTCTGTCTGTCTGTCGGAAAGTTTGCAGGCATCTACAGGCTTAACTACTGGTCCGATTGACTTCAAATTTGAAAATTAGAGGTTTGAGCAAAAAGTCATATCCCAATTTTTTTATTTTTGTTTTAAGATCAAAATTTAGGGTAGCCACCATTCGATTTTTTTGGTCAAAAACCAAAACTTATTTTTTTCACAAAAACGGCCCGAACGATTTTTTTTAAACTTCCTCGAGTTTAATTTTTTTCAACATTCATGTGTTTTATGTAAAAAAAATTTTTTGTATTGCTCCAAAACGGTACCTCCCATAGAACCGTTTTTTTGTTATTAGATTTTCTCGAAAACTGAAAGTCCGATCAGCGTAAGTTTTTTTTCGAAAGTATGTATATATTGTTCAAATAATATTTTGTTTTCAAAAAAATTTCAAATTTTTTTTTGGATTTTTGAAAAATATTTTTAACTTTTTTTTTCAAAATTCTGTATCTCAAAAACGGATCAATTTTAAAAATCCAAATTGGAGTATAATATGTATATTCACATGGTCTTGAAAACTGCATACCCAAATTAATTTTAGGATATTTTTGAAAAATTTTATATATAAAAAATTAATTTAAAAAAAAAACGGCTCCGACGATTTTCAAAAAAAAAATTCAGTAAATCAAGAATAAGGTTTGAATTTGTTTGGCATTTAAATTTTTGGAATGAAATGTATATACGAGGTACATTTCCAAATTTTATTTTTTTTTTAATAAATTCTAATTATTTTTATATATATATTTTTTTTTTTTTTTGAGTTGAGTGTAAGCTGTAAGTAAGAGTGTAATCAGAATTACTTAAAGTATATCTCTTATTTTAACACTACCTTTTGCAATTTAAGTAATCATAAATATTTAGTTTTAGCATGCAGGAGCAAGTTCGTACGACCCAGTCGTACACATTTTTTGTTTTTGCATTTGAAGTTTCATTTCTTCATAAATTTTAAATTTTGACTTTAAGTCGCTAAACGTTCTTGCTTCGTATAAAATCGTTTTATTCGTTGTATTATCATTTATACCCGAGACTATATAAGAAAGTCCCGTTTATTCGCAATGCACATAACTCACAAATCACACCACAATTGAACAGTTATCCAATTAACATGATCGCACCATGCATTCAATATACATTACTGTACACATATATTTTTTTTTGTATTACGTAGGTACACTTATGCATGCATATAAAAGATTATCTGATTAATTCATTTTTTTTCGGAAATTAGTATTTTTTTCATTCAATTTATTTTTTAAAGCAAAATTTTCGCGAAAGAGACACTGGGGGGAATAAAACCACTTCTGACACCATGTGGAGGAGGGGGACTTTTCGCATAACAAATCAAATGGATTGAAAAGGTTCCTTTAAAAATAAAAACATAACACTTTCTTTTAGTTTATACTATTTAATTCAGTTTAATTAGTTTTTAATAAGTTTTAATTACAATAAGAAAATAATTCAATAGGTTTAAAATATAAGTTAGGTATTTTCAATTATTTGCGTTTCGTATCGTTTTTCTTCTTTGCGTTTCACCGTTTCACCGAACTGTGCTGTCGCTCTTCTGTTGGCTGTTGTCCTCGAGAAATTGTTGGTTAGGGTTGCCGTTGCTGTTCGTTTATATGAAAAGTAGTAGTAGTAGTAGTAGTAGTAGAATGGAAGGGTTCGTTGATAGGAGCATTTTGCCTACATATATGTTTTATAGATAATAGCCAGATAAGACGGGTGGACAAATTTCTTGCACCGCTTTGGCGACATCGCGTATGTGTTCAGTCCACAAGAGGTGGTCAGTGATGCACATACCGAGAATCTCGAGATGTTCGGTCTCATTGATGCAAGTGCCACTCATGGCCAGTGGCAAGGGGGGTATTTCTCGCTTCAACGATACCAGACAGCATTGAGTTTTCGAATATTAAACTCTACACGGTTTTGAATTCCCCATTGTACAATGCTGTTTAAGCCAGAGTTTAATGAACTTATCATATTTAGCCGTTGCAGTTCCACATCCGAAGAGAAGGGATGTGAGTCTGGAAACGAAGCGTAACAATGAATTGGATTAGAAGTTACAAACAAGAGATCATTTATGAAAATAATTGTGGGTTCCAGACTTGAATCCGTCCAATACAACTTGTATTGAACGGTTCAAAATAAAATTTCTAATCCAAAGAAGAAGGGATTCAGCGATACCGAAAGCACGCATTTTCGATAAAAGAGTAAGATGCCAAACTCTAACAAATGCCTTCGAAATATCAAGTGCAACAATCTTACTTTCTCCAAAACGATATAAAGATTTGTTCCACTGTTCCACTGTGAGATATGTCATCAAATCACCAGTGGACCTGTTGCTGCGAAATCCGTACTGCTGGTCATAAAGAAGCTTTCGGTCTTCAAGATATTTCTTGAGCTGATAGTTTTTCAGCGTTTCCATGACCTTTGAAAGAAGGGACGTTAGTGCAATCGGCCGATAGTTGTAGGGAGAGGAGAATTCGCCTTTTTTGGGTAAAGGCTGGACAAATGCTGTTTTCTAACTACTCGGAACGAGCTCAAAAGAATAAGATAGATGGAAAATCTTACACAAGGGTTTTGCTAGCGTTGAAGAACACCTCTTCAGAACAATAGCGGGGATGCCATCCGGGCCAGTGGGTTTGTGTACGTTGAGATCTTTTTGGACTCTCACCACAGCACGAGTCCGAAAGAAGATTTGACCCATGGAATCATTTACGCTCCCAAGAGCAGGCAGAGTCATGACACTCCCTGGCAATGTAGAGTTGAAGCTGAACTGCCTAGCAAAAAGGTTAGTTTTCGCGAGAGAGCTAGCAACTGGAGTGTCATTGTCAACGAGCGCAGGAACCGAGGAGGAAGAAGAATTCTTCATGTTTTTCACAAAAGACCAAACATTTTTACTGCCATGGGAACATTGCAGTATTTTTTACCTTAGTTTTTGGTCGTATAGAAATTTGGTCCGAATATGGACATTGCAGGCCTTCCTGGCTTGTTTAAACTTATTCCGCTTTTCCTCATTAGGGTTGGCTTTGTAACAAACGAAAAAAAAAAACAGCAACAAAAATGAGGTGGTTTGCTCAAGTTTACTGAGATAGTATTGGTAAGAACACGCATACTCTTGCCATCTCCCTTTTAAACTTTTGTGGAACACTGCATACTATCTTGAAAAGTACTCTCGGTGATAAAATATAAATAATCCATTTCTTACTTCGCCTTAGAATATTTTCAAAGCAAACAGATTTATTTATGAGCAATTATGATTCAGAAGAAGGATAAAATGAGTTTCTATGAGCTCTACGAGCAGAAAAGGAAAGGGGAGTACAAACTTCTCAGAAAGAAAAAAAAGGGAGCATGAGAAGCGCGCGATCGAGGAGATAAAGGGATGTCACAACAGGAACGAGGTTCGAAAGTTCTAAAAAAAGGTGAAACAAACCTCCAGGGCTTATACACCCCGAACTGAAGCCTGTAGAGACCATCATGGGAACATCGTAGTAGAACCGCAGTCAGTGCTGAGGATATGGAAAGACCACTTTTCCAAGCTGTATAGCGGCGATGACGACCAAAACTCCGTCAGCAATACAGAACCATTCAATTTGGGTGGAGAAGGCCAACAATTCCACCCACCCGACATGGACGAAGTGAAGATAGTGATATCTAAACTTAAGTCGAACAAAGCCGCTGGAGCAGACGGGCTAGCCGCCGAACTGTACAAAGCAGCTGGAGATGATTTGGTTAGGAGCAGGCACCAGCTCATGTGCAAAATTTGGTCGGAGGAAAGCATGCAGGATGAATGGAACCTCAGCATCGTATGCCCGATAGTCAAAAAAGGAGATCCCCTGAACTGCACCAACTACAGAGGTATAAGTTTCCTCAACATCGCCTATAAGATCTTGTCTGCCTTGTTGTGTGAACGTTTAAAGCCCTTCGTCAACAACCTGATAGGTCCTTATCAGTGTTGCTTCAGACCCGGAAACTCCACCATCGATCAAATATTCACTCTACGGCAAATCTTGGAGAAGACCCAGGAATTTCAAATCGATACCTACCACCTATATAGTGCAATGTCTAGTTTTGGAATCCCAGAAAAACTCATCCGTCTGTGTAAGATGACAATAAAAAATTCACGCTGTTCCATCATGGTCGAAAAAAACCTAACGGACGCTCTTGATGTCAAAAAAGGTTTTAGACAAGGCGATGCGTTGTCATGCGATTTCTTCAACGCCATTCTTGAAAAGATTATGCAAGTCTCCAACGTCCACACCAGAGGAAAAATCTTTCAAAAGTCCGTCCAGCTACTAGGATACGCAGACGACATTGACATAATTGGAAGAACGAGTGATTTTTGGTCCTGTCTGCGTTAATGGAGAATGGAGACAAAGATTCAACCAAGAACTGTACGAGGTGTACAGCGACACTGACATAGCCAGAAAAGTTAAGGTCCAACGACTTAGATGGTTGCGTCATTTTGAGCGAATAGAAAATAATGCTCCGGCTCGTAGAGTCTTCGAATCCAACCGGGAAGGACGTCGCAGAAGAGCAAGACCGCGACTCCGCGTGGAGCACTCACAGGTGGTAGAGGACCTGAACCAACTTGGCGTGCGAAACTGGAGACAGCTAGCCAAGGACCGAGCTGGCTGGAGAAGTTTCTGTTGTTGGGTGAGGCCTTGGTCCGCCCTGGACTGTAGCGCCACCATAAGTAAGTTATAAAAATTTTGCGACTCAAGATATGAAACTTTTATATTAAAACTGTTATATTTTTTTTTTGTGCTCGATACTGAATTCGTGTTGAAGAGGCTTTAAACTCTGCTTCAATATATAAGCATAATCTATGCATACTATTGTGATAATAATTGCTACATACATAATGAGGAAGAGACAGAAAGAGAGTGAGAGAGAGTGAGTGAGAGAGAGAGAGAGAGAGAGAGAGAGAGAGAGAGAGAGAGAGAGAGAGAGAGAGAGAGAGAGAGAGATAGAGAGTGAGAGAGTGGGGGGGGGGGTAGGGAAGAGAGAAAAAAGTCAGAACCTGCATATGCTAATTGCAGATTTTGTGATAAATATAGTTATTATTGATAGACATTTTTAAAGGAGACGCATTTATTCATTTAAATCGAAGCAGCTTTTGAACTACACTTTGTTTTAGTTAATTTTTTTTATTTCCGGTTTTGTTGTTTACCTTAACAACTTTTTATTATTATTATTATTTATTTTTTTGTTAACTAGCATTTGTTATATTGCTCAATTTTAAAAACTAACAAATTTCGAATAATATACCAGTATAACAAATTAAAGAGTTTATATCATTAACATTTTTATTTGAAGATTTTAATTTTATTTTAATTAAAGAGGAAACACAATTATTATTTGCCGAGTTCAAAAAATAATTATTATTAATATTAAAAGAGAAAACTCCGTCGTTTATATTTATACACTTTTTAGAAATAGGTTTGCTTTTTAAAATCTATTTTGGCGGAATACTCCCATTAACAACTGACGACGCTGACGTATCGTCATTACACTCCATCTGACTGTCATCGGTATATGGAATATTGGAATTGATGGATGATGTTGATACTTTTACGGGTTCGCTTTCATTTGACTTAAAGACGCTTGGCTCTGTTTCCAGAATGGAGGTCTTTGGTGTCACAGAAGAATGATCTGGGTTGATTGAATTACTGCTGTTACATGCAGCATTGCTGTTTAAAGCCATGCGTTGCATTTGACGTATGACAGTTGCAGCATAGTATGCTTGCTATGAATATAAGAAAATAACATTGTGACGTTTCTTAGTGGATTTAAATATTATAAGTCGTGTTTTTTTCACTAATCAGTAGCCAGCAAAGCAAAATTTCACTTGGCAAACAACAAAAATTTGGATTGCAGTAAAAAAATGACAGTTGTGACGGCGATAGAACTTCCAATCATCGAAATGATGACAGCGCTGTTGGCGTTAAGAAGAATGATCTGAGCTTAGGGTTGAAGTACTTGCTAATTTTGTGTAACCCGAAACGCAACCCTCAGGTTGACAGATAAAGTGAGTTAGAGCGTTTTATACACAC
Source organism: Sphaerophoria rueppellii (assembly GCA_920937365.1). NCBI lineage: Eukaryota > Metazoa > Arthropoda > Insecta > Diptera > Syrphidae > Sphaerophoria > Sphaerophoria rueppellii. The sequence goes on along the minus strand of CAKKXW010000006.1, from coordinate 5,051,332 downwards.
TTGAGTACTGTGCTGGTTACTGAATAGTAAAAAAAAGAACACGGCTATAATTGGCTATCAAACCTTCCAGCGGGATTTGGCAAAATTCTTTTTGAGTTGTTCTGAAACGGTTCCATGAATGTTTTTGCTGCTCGCTGCATTTCCAGATATCCTGTATTTGACAAATGTTACGTTTGACATTACACATTTTAAATTTCTATAGAATTAAATCATACCATGCATGTGCCAAAGCTTTTTTGCATGTGTATCGTTTTTCAACATTAACGCACATTAAGTTTTGAATAAAGTGTTTTGCTGAATCACTGATTTCATCCCAGTATGGAGAGTCAAATTCAAATTCACCTAAAAAAATAGCATTCAAAGAATCAAAGAACAACATTTTTTTAAGGCTCAGTTACATGATCGATGTTTAGTTAGAATCGAGCAGTTTTTCAAGAACAATATTTTAACTTTAAGTGCTTGTTTTCAAGCAATTGGTTTCCTCATGTCAATATCCTTAAAGGTTTATGGAGATCTCCTGATCAATCAACCGTCAACCAGATTGATCACATTGCGATCGACGGAAGGCACTTGTCCAACAATTTAGATGTTCGAACTTTACGAGGAGCTAACATCGACTCGGACCACTACCTCGTCGTAGCCAAGATAGTGCTACGAATATTCCGAAAACGGCCAAAACGAAAAATCGTCGTCGGACGGTTACAATAGCAAGAGATTGCCAGATCCTTCTTTGATCGAGTTTCAAGTAACCGAAGACCAGTGGCAACATTGCCAGAAAGCAGTTAGAGATGCCGCCTCTAATGTGCTGGGTTTCACACAGCCACCAAAACGAAATCTCTGGTTTAACGAAGAATGCAGGCAGGCCCATGCAGCCAAGCAGGAGGCATACAAAGCGGGGCGCTGTATAGAAGGACAAGAGCTGCTCGTGAGCTCTACGAGCGAAAGAGGAGGGAGGAACGCTGGCTTCTCAGGAGGGGTTGGGTACGATATCCCGATTTTTATAATCCCGATTTCTTGTAATCCCGCATTTTATAATCCCGTTTCTTATTATCCCGCTTTTCAGAATCCCGCGATTTATTATCCCGTTTTTACAATCAAAAGCAGTTGCTTTGTTTTGAAAAATCGCTCGATTTTTATTGTAAAAACGGGATAATAAATCGCGCGATTTTTCAAAACAAAGCAACTGCTTTTGATAGTCAAAACAGCAAAAAAAAAAAAATGAAGTTAAAACACATGGGTTTTTTTTAATAGCATAGTTTAAATAATTATTATAACAAAGAAAATTTAAAATAAAGTAGTGTATTCATTTCAAGAATCAATGATATAATATAACAAAACAAAAGTTTTTCATAGACATACAATAATAGCCGCGTTTTATTATCCTCACTAACCCATATGGGTTACCTCGTGATAATAAAACGATCTGGGTTATGAAGGTTGAAGTTCAAACTATGTTTTTTTTCCGAGACGCAACCCTGATAAATTTGATTTTGCTTTTCCACAAACAACTTGTTTTTATTAAGAGTGTTCCGGACTGAAACCGAAAATTCTTACTGCTTTAAGCGCCACCCAACTGCAGACGACAAATTTTGAACTAAATGCATCTTACTAAGAGAGAGAGAATCGCCTTCCTATGAGAATCGTGACTTCCGCCAGCCGTTACTGATTTGAATTTTCAAATTTAGGCAGATTTTGCTATCCCTTAATTTTGAAAATTTGAAATAAATGTGTTTGGTCAAAGTTTTTTTCAAAATTTTTTGATTGCTGTGTTGAGAACAAGTACGTGCTAAATAAATGAAAAGATTTAAAAGAAAATAAATATCGCATCATAAGAAAAACTGCTTATCAAAAATACAAATGTTATTCATAGTTTTTTAATTCTTTCTTGTTTAAAAAGTTAATTTTTTCTCCAATAGTTATACAGTTTAAATGTCGAATTGTATGCTCATTAAGAAATATTAGCGAAAAATGTTTTTATTTTGATGGAATTCTCTTTGAAAAAGTACGATTTTTGGCCATTTTGGAGTTTTTGAGCCTTTACTACTGAGTAATGAAGTACTAAATTGAAATTGTGCTCCAATAGTTTTTTAGAAACAGTTTTTGTCTACACAATGACACCTTAATCATTTCAATACGACATTTAATCGCTTCACAATACCATTTGAAAAAACGCAGTTTTGGTCCGGAACACTCTTAATTCTAATTGAATTGACTCTTATCCTATGGCTTCATAAAACTATAGCTAAGAGTGGAATACGTGTTATTTTTTTATTAATATGGCTGATATTAATAAATCTGTCTACAATAACTTCTTTTTTGTCTCACACTCGCCATCTATCCGCCATAGTTAGAACACATTTTAGAGTTAAAAAATAAACCCCGATAGGTATCGGGGTTACAGGTTGTTGTTGCTTTGTGTACAAAAAATTAACCCATATGGGTTAGTTATAATAAAACGCAGCTAATGTGTTCATATTTTAGTTCAATTGTATATTGTGAGCTGTTCGCCGCAAAAAACCAGGGGTGGAATCGTGTAAGCTGATTTTTGATAGTTGACAGTCAAATTCAAGAAAATTCGTCTGTGTAAGCTGATAGTCAAAAGTGACAGTCATCTCTTTTTGACTTTTTCAGCTGACACCTATTTAGGTGTCAATTTGATGCAACTGAACATTTGTGGTATATTTTTTTCTTGTTGTTCTTCTATTTTTTGGGAAAAATGAATGTGTTTTTGCAATAACAAAACAACGAAAATTAAAACCAAAATTAAATTAAACTCACACCTTTATTTTGCACACAAGAATAATTATTTTTTCAAAAACAATCCTCTTCAAAACATTCATTTCACATTACACTCATTCATTGGCTTCTTCAATATTTCCCCAACCAAAAGACATAATTATGTAAAGAAAGTTATTATTTTGTGTAATCAACTCTGAAACAATTTACATCGCTCCCAGTGAAAGAAAAAAAAACTTGATTGTACAAAGGAAACTTCTTGACACACAGTCAGCTGACTGGATAGGAATAAAAAAAGGACACATAGATACAATATTCATATTCCCGTCTCTATTTTTGTTTCCTTGTTTGTGTCTCTAAATTTTTGAAAGCACGTAAAACAACAACAACAACAACAACAACTCATATTATTTCTCTTTCTCATTATATTTTTTATAGCGCGTGATCTTGCAACGTTAGTTTTTTTGTATAACTTAGTTTGGGCATTTTTAATTTTTTCGATTCCGGCTTTCACAAAAATGGATTCCTTTGCAAGATCCGCAATAAGTTTGTACAAACCAACACTTTTTCTTCCTACAAAGACTCTAAGTCTGCGATGCCATGCTTCGGCATTATTTTGAGTGCGCGGGAATTCCTTATCAGCGCTGTCATACACAGACCAAAAGTTAGGAGAATACTTTACTTGCCTGAAGTGCATTTTTGCGCTGACTATAGTTGACTATAGTTGACTATTTCTCGTTTTTGCACGCCAATAGTTACGTTTCGTAACCACAATTGTCGTTTTTGCGGTCAGTGTTAAAGTGTCAAATCTAACTAATCTAACTATTTCTAACTATTCCCAACTCTACTCAGGAGGTGAGTTGAAATTGGTTGATGTGTCAAAGTCTTCTTTTTCTGTTTAATGGTGTTCTTAATGACTATCAATCTGGAAAAAAAAACATTCTGTTCGTGCATTTTTACCGTCGTAGTTGTCCGTATCCGTGCCGCCGCAAATTTAATTCCAATGAAAGGATTTCTGTTCGTCTTGAATTAAAAATATTCCATTACAAAAATATAAAGAAAATAAGGTTCCCCTTACAAATTTTAAAGCTTCACGAGTCAAACTGAAAATCCTCAGTCACTACGAAGAGATACACACCAAGGAAATTATCGCATTTCCAAGTGACTTAAAATTCAGCGACAATTTCAAGAATCTCATTCTATCACCGGTCACAAACCCTTCCAATCGAATTGGCTATATTGCAATCCGCAAACACCCCTATTTCAACTGCAACTGCGTGGCGACTTGCAGGCCGCCAAAGATGGCCTGACTGTTTTGGCGTCTACTTACGGTTAATATACAAAAAGTCATCGAAAAACTCGAGGACATGGACATGGTTTTGGAGGACAAGTTGGCCACTGCCCATGAGCATAATGATTTTCGAACGTCAGTCGGCACGAACGGCAAATGGATGTTGCTCTGCATGAGAAGAAATTGACGCAGCGATGAATGGAGCTGACTGATGAGGAAATTACGAAGATCATCGGAGAGGAAGCTCAATGACGCTCTTACAGAATTCAAGCATAAGGAAACCCAAATCAATGAATGAAGGACGAAATCGGCATACATATTTGAATTCATTGGCGCAAAATTATAGTCCGCTAATGAACAATTTTAGCGTGATACTAGCTTAAAATGACGTTTGAGTCATGTCTGAAACGTCATTTTAAGCTAGTATCACACTAAACTTGTTCATTAGCGGACTATAATTTTGCGCCATTGTTTTTGTTTGTCTGTCAGCAATAAAAAATGTTTAGTTAGTTTCAGAGAATAAAGACTTTTTTCGTTTGTTTATATAAAATCACTAACTAGATATTGGTTTTGATAATTTTTCGCTGAATCTGGGAGCCGCAATTAGGTGAATATCAGGAGCTGGCTTACTTCGAACAGCTTGAAGATTAGGCCAGTTCCACCTAACAACATCTCACTGAGATCTCAATGTCATTTTAACTGAAGCAAAATCATTTGGTGGAACAAAATTCTCAGTTCTCATTGGCTACGTTCAATCATATATCGGATAGGCTATCTGAGATACCCGTATCTGGGATATCTTTTTGGACAAGACAGATACCTGTATCCAGATTGCTGTCAAAACGTCTATGAAAAAAAAAAACAACAAATCAAACGCTTGAGAACAGGAAATTTTTTATGGCCGTGAATCCGTTGGCAAACTTCTTCCGAGTCATATAAATTATAACAAGTATTGTTAAAAATTAGATCGATAGTCATCTGCTTATATTTCTTTCAATTTTCTTTTAATTTGGAAGCTGATGAAATTGCTCGCCAGACAAGTCAAGGCAAAAAAATCATATGTTGATCAGCTGAACACTCGGATACTCGAGGTATACCAAAAATTTTCAGATACCTCTGGATTTTTTTTTGACAGTAAACGGTTTATGTATTTGCTATTTTTTACTATGGTTTACAAAAACAAAAAGCTATCCGATACCTTTTGGTTACGTGATTGAACGTAGCCATTGAGATAAAATGGTTACCTTACAAATTGTTGTTGTGCATATGACAGTCACGTCAAAATAGCTGAGTGAGAAATCGAATCCATCTCAGAAATCTCAGAAAAAAATCTCAATTCTCAGCTGAGATTTTTTGTTCCACCTAAAAAGTCGCTGAGACCTCTGAGATCTCAGTGAGATGTTGTTAGGTGGAACTGACCTATTTCTTGATGGAGTGTGGTATTCAGTCTCTTTCCCTTTTCTTTTCTTGCTGTGGGTTGTTCAAAAATAAATAAATATGGTCTCATCTCAATTGTCCTTAAAATCTTACCATATCAAGATCGTTCTTGAATTTTTGCAATAAATATAGAGCAACGAAAATTGTTGTCTCTTTATCCATTTCAATTATTATGATCAAAAGAAAAGAAAAGAAAATTTCTAATCTAAAAGATTTGTTGTTTTTTTCTGGTTTGACAGATCAACCAAACCTAACTAAAAAGCGTTTTTGGATGATTTCAACTATTTCTAACTATTTCAACAATGACACATCAACCACTTTCCTTTTAACATAAAAACTATAGTCAACTATCGTCAGCGCAAAAACGCACTTCTGCTCCCGTTTCTTATGTAATTGATTTTAAACCACTCTGCAAAATTAAGCGCTTCTTCATCATCCTTGAAGCTATTATGTAACGAGTCATAATATGAAGAGACTTCTTCAGGTGGTACGAATGCTAAGCTTTTAACAATTCGAATTTTTAATGAAAATTCGTATCAATTTCCATATCTTCTTGTTAACCCCTTTTGTTGCACACGTCGCCATATTATCTGGCCAAAGTGAAAAAGACATCCTCGAAAGTCCGTTTTTGGAAAAAAAGATTTCGCGGCCAAAGATATAGCTTTTTCAAAATCAGTTATTATCTTTCTATATGAAACAGCTAGTACTACCAAGATTAGTTTTCTGCTTGGTTTGACAGATCTTCTGTCAAACCAGGCAGAAAACACACAATAGGTCTGTTTGGGAACATTTTGTAGCAGTTTGTTTGATATCTGTCAAATTCGTTAAAGAGAAAAAAATTCTCTCCGCAAGAGAGAAACTTGCTACAGAATAAACAAACACTTTGAAGTTATTTGTTGCAGTACGTTTTCATTTTCTTCAAATGATTGACAATAGTGTACACTGTACATTTCTTATCTGGTATATGTTTGTATTTTAAATACAAATATGTAAATGTATGTATATGTATGTAAATCGAAAAATAACGAATTTTTGATTTTGGTGATGGAGTTGATGAAATGTATTCTTCGCTCAGCGGAGAAGAATTATGTCGTGCAGTTTTAGAACGAAACTGTTTAACATTCCTCACGACGGCGATGTCGAATTGACGAGCTCTTCAATTTCATTATGGAAACAGGACAACAAAATAGGTGAAACTGTGTAGACAACTTCTTTCTCAGAACACCGATTTGGAAATAAAAATACACATTCCGATTATATAAAATATTTTTCGATCAGCTTTGTGAAAATCACTTCGGAAAAGTATACTTATCTCCAGAATTATTTGAATGAAGCACTTTTTCCTTAGTTTGTTTATCAAGTCCTTACAAAATAAATTATTTGTAACATAAATAATACACTAAATGCTGAGCAATTAATATGTATGCATATGTTCTTTCCGAATTTTGGCGAACCGTTTTAATTCAATCTCAAATTCGAAGAGCAAGATACATTTAAAAACAAATTGCAACAAGAAATTTCTGTTGCAAAAAGTTGAACATTTTTCTCTGGAGGGGAAATGTTTTACTCTCTCGATTTCTCTTTTCTTTTCAACTAATTCGAGTAAACAAACAGAAAATGTAAAAACGTTTTACTTTGTTGTACTTCGTTGCAGTTTGTTGCTGCAAACAAACAGACCTAATACAAACTTATGTAAAATAAACTGCTTCTGTGAAAAATTCTAAGGATGGCACCACCATCGTTTTCCATCTTGAGACTACTCCCCAAATAGATATACAAAGGTTATTATTCTATCGGGTTGTAGTTCAATTTTATGTTCAGTTGCAATTCGCAATAATTCTGTGAATAATAGTTCATAGCACTTAACTGTTTTTAAGCCATAAAACAAAAAATGAGTGGGACAACACTGTTTTCAATTTGTGCGTGGATGGTAAGCAATTGGCGCATTATAGTGGGAACGACATAAAATGTACCATCCATAATCCAACACTTTGCTGATTGTTAAAGTAGAAGGTTTGTCACCGTTCCTAATAATATTTTTTTGTTATCTTCATGTGCCTTCTCAGAAAGAACGAACAATTCACCACCTTAATCTTCTGGAATATCAATGTTTTCTCTACTTTTAGGTTCTTTAATAGAAGATTCTCGAACACTCGAAATTTTTTGCTTCTGGGCAGATGTAGATGGTAAACATGGTCTTATGGTTGGCTCACATTCAACAACACTATCAAGTATAATTTGGGATGGATTGAAGGAAAGCAATTCCGTACACTTTTATTTTATAATTTGCCTTACATATTTCTAAAGCGCAAGAGTCAGGGTTATGGGAATGATCTGACGGTGGTATTTTAAAAACATGTTTCCCGTCTAATAAAATCGTGCTAAGTCTTCCGTTACATAATTTATTTTTTCTCTGTGCACAGCTCCAACGAAAAATTTCCCCGATTTGTTTTTCTAAGTGATAATCGTAGCCATCGACTATTCATTTTCGGCCACCTTTGTTCGATTTAACTTCACTAATAGAATTCATCGCGGCGTGAGTTAAAGTTCTTTAAATAAAAATTAATGTTGATATTTTATTAATTTTATTTTGTTTATATTGTTACGGAAATACTTTAAAACTAAACTCTACGTTTTAATGTTCCGCTATCCCTTCTGAAGCTGCCTTGTTGTAGGGGATTAGCCAGATGCTTTGTTTTTGTCGTTTGAACACCTGCACCCAGATGTTAGTTGATAGCCTATTGATGGACCTGGGGTACTGTTGCAGTGGGATATGTAACTCGAGCACAACTTTGTTCAGCTCACTTGCACAATACTAAATAACCAGATATCTATAGGCACATAGGTAATGCATATGGTGATGCCCAACCATTTGTTACTGCAACATAACTTAATTATAACGGGGAAATAAGCAGCGTCTGATAACGCTAGATTTTGTAAAAGTAATTTAAAGCAGTTTTAATTTAATCCAAGAAAACAAATTCATGCATTTTTTTTAAATCTCATTTTGAAACTTTTGAATACCGGTTGGCGGGATTAAACGGGATTACCGGGATTTTAAATAGCGATATTATTGCAGGTCGGGATTTTGACTAAACGGGATTTTAAAACTCGGGATTTAATAAAAGCGGTATTTTAGAAGACGGGATCTTAAAACTTTTTTTTCGGGATTCTTGAAAAACGGGATTTTAAAAAGCGGGAATCCGATACGCTCCCTCTCAGGAAAAAAAAGAGAGAGCATGAGAAACGTCAGATCGAGGATGTTGAGAGAGCCAACAGCAGGAATGAAGTTCGGAGGTTTTATCGAAAGGTTAAACAGCTGGCTCAAGGTCATCGAGCAAGAACCGATGCCTGCAGAGATAAACAAGGGACAATCATAGTAGAATCGCAGTCAATGCTGGGAATTTGGAAAGACCACTTCTGTAGATTGAATAACGGCGACGACGAACAAATCACCGCCGTCAGACAGGAGCCTTTCATCGGACACAATGATAGCCAACAATTCCGTGAACCCGACCTAGAAGAAGTGAAAACCGCAATATCACGGCTGAAATCCAACAAAGCCGCTGGAGCAGATGGACTAGCTGCTGAGTTGGTCAAAGCAGCAGGCGACGAGCTAGATAGGAGCATGCACCAAATCATCTGTAAGATATGGTCAGAGGAATGCATGCCCGATGAATGGAACCTCAGCATTGTTTGCCCGCTCCTAAAAAAGGGAGATCCTCTAAACTTCGCCAACTACAGAGGAATAAGTCTACTAAACATCGCCTAAAAGATCCTCTCTGCCGTAATATGTGAACGTCTGAAGCCTTTCGTTAACAATCTGATTGGTCCATATCAATGTGGCGTCAGGCCAGGAAAGTCAACCATCGACCAAATTTTCACGTTGCGGCAGATCCTGGAAAAGACCTATGAACTCCAAATCGATACCCAACACCTTTTCATCGATTTGAGGCCGCTAATGACAGCATCTACAGAGACGAACTATTTTTTTCACACTATCAGAATTGGTCGAAGAGAGCTTATAGCAAGCACAGTCTTACGACCAATGGATTGCCAACATAGTAGACTATATTATACCACCGACTCATCACTTAGTGCAGTGTTAGTTGTTAGTAAGCAAACACTCACATGGATGAAACAAAAACAAGACAGTTAACAAAACAAGATTAATATATAACTAATAATTACAAACATTAAGTAACCAGAGAAACATTTAAAAGTGTGTAACACTGGTCTTGAGCAAAGACTTCAATTTCTTTTTTTTTTTTTTTATAATTTGCACCCTCTCAAGGGATTTTTATACCCTTTTTATGCCAGAGACACAGTGAGTGCATTAGGAAGACGGGAAGGGGTTGAAAAGGAGGTGTCGGTGTACATTGGTCTTAAATTCTTGAACATTGTAATGACTGGGAAAGACAGAGTGTGGAAGAGAGTTCCACATTCGCGTAGTACGGCTAAAAAATGATTCTCTATACTTAAGAGTACGTCCGAAGTTGGGCTCGAGGGTAAACTGATGGGCATTCCTAGAAGCACGAGTATTACGGGCGAATTGTTTGAGGGGAGGAATGCAACTGGCTATTTCACTAGAGCAATTACCGTGAAAGTAGCGATAGAACAAGGAGAGACACGCTACGTTACGGCGGTGGACCAAAGGAGTGAATTCGTCAGTGATCTCTCTATCACCAATCATTCTTACAGCTCTTTTTTGTATTCCATCCAAGAGGCTTAAGTAAGTAGCTGGAGCACCAGCACCAGGTTTTTAATTCCCCATTGTACAATGCTGTTTATGTCAGAGTTTAATGAGCTAATCATATTTTGCCGTTGCAGCTCCACATCCGAAGAGGAGGGATGTGAATCTGGGAACGAATATGAGAAGCTAAGGGTACTATCGTCAGCGAAACAATTTATTTCTCACTTATATTTAAATCAAATAAGTCTGAGTTGCTGTTTGAAAGCCTACTCATACGTGTAAAGAGCTCATAGAAACCATAGTTGGTACGATGTTGTGGTTCATGTACCAAGTGCTTCCTTCGATAATTATAACCGCCACCCCGATTGTTGAAAGAACTAGCGCCGAGTAAATCTGTAACTGCATAAAGCTATGCCTAGTTTTGCTTTCCCTTCCAAGCTCGTTCGCGTGTGCAAAATGACGATGGAGAAATCACGCTGCTCCATCAAGGTTGGCAACGAGCTTACGGAATCTTTCGACGTCAAAAAAGGATTCAGACAAAGCGATGCACTTTCATGCAATTTCTTCCTTCGATAATTATAACCGCCACCCCGATTGTTGAAAGATATAGCGCCGAGTAAATCTGTAACTGCATAAAGCTATGCCTAGTTTTGCTTTCCCTTCCAAGCTCGTTCGCGTGTGCAAAATGACGATGGAGAAATCACGCTGCTCCATCAAGGTTGGCAACGAGCTTACGGAATCTTTCGACGTCAAAAAAGGATTCAGACAAAGCGATGCACTTTCATGCAATTTCTTTAACATCATTCTTGAGAAGATAGTGCAGAACTCCAACGTCAACATTGATGATATTGATATAATGGGAAGAACACAGCGTGATGTCAATAGCGCCTTTGTGAGAATTGAGACAGAAGCGGCAAAAATGGATTTAGCGGTAAATGAGGGAAAAACGAAATATGCTGTCTTAGAGGAAAGACACCCAACACCGGCGGCTCGGATAGAACGTCACAATAGACGCATACAACTTCGAGGTAGAAGAGGAGTTTTTCTACCTAGGCTCCGCTATAAACATGGGCAATAATACCAGCGCTGAGATCAGACCAAGAATAACTCTTGCCAATCGCTGTTTCTTTGGGCTAAGAAAGCAATTGAGTGGAAAAGCCCTCTCTAGAGCAACTAAGGAAAAACTGTACAACACACTCATCATCCCAGTCCTGCTGTACGGTGCAGAAGCATCGACTTTGACAAAATTGGATGAAAGTGCCTTAGGCTGTTTCGAGAGGAATGTTCTTCGGGTCATCTTTGGCCCCGTGTGCATTGAAGGGGAATGGCGAAGAAGATATAACAGCGAACTTTACGGATTGTAACACGACATGGACCTTCCCAGAAGGGTCAATGTCCAAAGACTCAGATGGCTCGGTCTTTTAGAGCGGATTGACAACAATGCTCCGGCCCGGAAAGCCTTCGACACTATTCCCGAGGGTCGTTGGAGGAGAGGAAGACCTCGACTCATGTGGCGCACTCAAGTGGAAGAGGACCTCAATCAACTTGGAGTGCAAAACTGGAGACAACTAGCTAAGGACCGAGCTAGCTGGCGGAGACTGTTGATTGAGGCCCAAGTCCAAAGATTAAATAAGTAACAAGACGGGAAACAAGGTTGTCAAAGTTACAGTTGCCTACAAGCTAAAATTTACGGATTGCAAAGATGTGTGCGTGTTTTCACTAATACATTTTTTCAATCCGTCTATTCACCAAAGGGGAATAATTTTGGCAGTTAAATTTGAAAAAAAAGGTGAGTTAATGGATATGTTCACAAACAGTGAAACATTTGGTAAGCAAATATCAACGAAATAAAACGGCGTGAAAATTCTTCATGAAACATTATCAGGCTTGACTTTCTTATATGGGCTCCTGCATTTGGATACGAAAATGGTCTCAATCGATAGATACTAGTTATTTAAGCACAAATAAACTGTTTTTTTTTTCTTAGGAAATAAATATTTCTGTTTTGAATTAATTAAATAAAATTGCACTTTTTGCACAGAATGCACGATTTAATGTCATTTTTTGCTAGCGTAGCCAAAGTTGTGCACTACACCGAGGGTTAAAACCACTTGAGCGGCGAAGCCGCCGCATATACTCTCTGTTTGCTACAAAAAGCTGTATTGTGTAAAATATTACTCATCTCCCAACACTAACATACTTCAACCTGAAGTTGTTTCCTCACCATTTGACAGATAAGTCAAAGAAAAAACAAAAAAAAAACTAAATTCTAACCTCAATGAGCCCGTATAGGAAAGTCACCCCCATTATCATTTGGTTCTTCAATTTTTGACGGTGATGGAAAATGTTTATTCTTATTTTTAAATTTTGATTTCACAACTTATTGGGTTTTAAAAAGGTACATTTGGGACGCGTTTCATCGGGCAGAATACTTTTGATGCTAGTGTTGTTGCTAATGAACAAGATTAGTGTGATACTAGCTTAAAATGACGTTTCAAACATGACTCAAACGTTATCATATATGCTGATTCCACTGACGCTTATCACAAAATTTAGCGAAGTAGATTGAGAACAGATGTTTTATAGAGTTAAGGTCATATATTTGTAGGTCAAAACCATAGAGAATCTATTTATCTAGAGTCGCAACTCGCTCTCTTTTTTAAAAAATCACTGTCCAAAAAATGTTGTGGTGAGTCTCTCAATTTACTCTTATTTTTCGTGTCCGTGAATCTGTGAAAGAGGTGAAAAAAATTCAATAAGGACATGACCGCACTGTTTTAAGGGTGAAATAAAATCTGCCAACGTGTTTAAATTTTTTTTTAGTTATTTATTCGTAAATCATAGTTGAATTCTATTTAAAAAGCAAAAAACACTATGCACTGCACTTTGTACTGTTATTTAAATACTTAAAACATGAATTACTTTTTATTTTTTAAATTTTTGAATTTAACTGACTCTTATTTTTGAATTTTGAACGCAGGCTTTTAAAATTGAGCCTAGGCTTTTCACCTTATTGAGCCCAGCACACAGGCCTACCCATTGCAAATGTATTGGTTCGGCCTCCCATTTGAAATGCATTGAAAAGCCTATACATTTACATTGGGTAGTATATTTTATCAAATTTAATTTTTTTAGTCGAAAGAGAGTAAAATGCCTTGAGTTGCGACTCTAGGTATACCTCCTCTGTGGTCGAAACTTAGAATTATAAAAAGTTTAGTATAATACTACGTTTTTTTTCAGTGAGTGGAAACAGTATATTATAACACTTATTACTCTTAACATGGTTCATTATCGGACTTTAATGTTGAGCCAATATTTTTAAACATATTAGTGCGTTTCTGCATATAAGCAATCCATAATGTAAGACACAAAAAATTTATCTTCGGTCTAAAGTTTCGGAACGCATCCAAAATCATTTTCGTGGGGAGTTTAAGAAAAACGTGTTTGACAATTTTAAAATTCAATCTAGCAATCCACGTTAAATTTGAAAATGCAAAAACAAGCAATAGAGAACTGTTGAAAATGCGAAAGCAAACAAAAGAGAACTGTTAAAAATAGAAAATTCCACCTCATCTCTTTGTTGTTGTAACTCACATGTATTCATGTAGACGAAAAGAAAAAAAAATGAAGAAATATGAAAATTGCGGGATCTAGGGAGTGAAACGTAAATCAGTTTCCCATCTTGTTACATATTTAATCTTTGCCCAAGTCCATAAAGGACTGTAGCGCCACCTTATCTAAGTTAGATAGAAACTTTTTTAGTGCGATGCTTCAGACCAGAAGCTAGTGTTAATTTTAAGGAATTGTAAAATGAACTCATCTAAAATTTGACAGTTCCTCGAAATTAACAAAGTGAACACACCTTTGAAAATTTGACAACAAAATAATCCAGGTGTCATTCACAACTGGAAAAAGAGGTACAAAAAATAAGTAAATGTTCAAGGAAAATATAAAATAACCCCGCGAATCTGATCTCGCCTCAATTGAGATCAACTCCACAATTCTTTTTTTTTTTTTTTTAAGAAGGGGTCAAGGGGTTCTTATACCCTTTTTTTGCCATGGACACAGGAAAGAGGGAAGGTGTTGGAGAGGAGGTGCCGGAGTGCATTGGTCTTAAATTCCTGAACACTGCAATGATCGGGAGAGACAGAGTGTGGAAGAGAGTTTCACATTCGCGTTGCATGGCTAAGGAACGATTCTCTATACTTGAGCGTACGACCGAAGTTGCGATCGAGGGTAAACTGAAGGGCATTCCTGGAAGCGCATGTATTACGGTTGAATTGTTTAAGAGGTGGAATGCAACTGGCTATTGAAACGAAACGATACTACGGTGTTCCAATGAAGTGAATAAGTTAGTAATGTGTCGATCACAAATCATTCTTACAGCTCTTTTTTGAATAACATCCAAGAGGCTTAAGGATGTAGGTGGAGCACCAGCCCAAAGATGGGAATTGTGTTCAAGCTTTGGACGGATATAAGTCTGGTAGATAATAACCAGATCAGATGGGGAGAATTTCTTGCACCCTACTTAAGAAACCCAAACATCTTGCGGCATTTTTGGCGACATCACGTATGTGCTCGTTCCACAAGAGGTGGTCAGTGATGCACATACCGAGAATCTTGAAATTTTCGGTCTCATTGATGCAGGTGCCACTCATTGACAGTGGCTTCAACGATACAAGACAGCATTGATTTTGACGTTTCTTTTGCTTTTTTATACTCTGTCCATTCCACCTTACAGCCAATCAGTAATAAGCTCAGAGAGAGAGAAAGGGAGTTATTTGATATTTTCTTTTTCAGAATTTGACGAGTCACTTGTACGAAGTGCTCCGTGCTTCCGTGCTATATTAAAAATCGCGAATAATTCTTTTTCGTGTGTGTATACATCTGTGCCAATAAGTTAAAGTAGCTTAACAGCCTGATTCTCTCCCTTATGAGGAATCACAAGTCATAAGCTCTTGTGAATATTTCTTGTGAGGATTGTTGTGATTCGATAACATTTGTTGGATTCTCCCACAATCTTCACAAGAAAAGTCACAACAAAACTCACCACAGCCGTGATTGGTGTCTTTCACTATTCGTTTGTTTCAGATGATGTGCTGTTGTAAAATGTTTACTTTTCATTTCCGGAGGAAACGTCGTCAATAAAATACGCCGTAATCATTTCAACCTCCATTTTTTTTTTCACTACTCAAAAATCAAAATGTCAAATCTCATATATTTTGCTTGTTTATGATCTGCTCTGAAAGAGATCACAATTTCGATTGTTTTTGTGACTCTCGACTTTTGGGGGGAGAATACGAAAATGTTACAAAATCAATTTCACCTCGTCTTATGACTTGTGAGGTATCAGTGATGATGGGGAGAATCGGACTGTAAGTCTATGCCGATGAAATCCACCATTTGACCCAGGTTCCTACTTCTGTGTTTAAAATATGTATACCTATTGCTTTGTTTTTGTTTTTTTTTTCTTGAAAAATGCTTATCTATTAAATATTTTTTTGTTTACGTTGAATTAAATCGTTAACCATGAAACTTAGCAAAGGTCTTACAAACCTTTAAGTATTTGTGCAAACAAGTTGGCATCATTTTCATCATAAAAAGGTGGATAACCACATAGTAATATATAGGATATAACACCTATACTCCATACATCTACAGCTTTACCGTATGGTTTTTGTGCAAGTACTTCTGGGGCAACATAGCCAGGTGTACCACAAGCTGTAGCCATAATTCCAGAATCCTCCATTTTTGATAAACCAAAATCGCTTATCATGATTTTGCTATCCTCATCTGCGCTGTAATATAAAAGATTTTCGGGCTGTGAATGAGTAAAGAATGGAAAATATGTTTTTCAATTAAATTAAGTCCGGACAAAATTATTTGTTTCCAAAAAAAAAGAACAAAAATATTTACTTTAAGGTCTCTATGTACAACACCTTGCTCGTGCATATAATCAACAGCCTCTAAAACTTGTCGTATCAGATCGGCAGCATCTTTTTCAGTATAAGAGCCTTTTTCAACAATCCTATCGAAAAGCTCACCGCCGGTTACTCTGTAAATGCATACAAAATTAAATAAGAAATTATGGTTGATTAATTGTCTTATACATATAAAGGGTTTTCCAATAAGAGGTGTTATTTTGAATAGCCCGCTATTTCGGTAGCTGTCACTTTTGAAGCTGTCATTTTTTGACATTTGACAAGTAGAATTTACGCCATTAATAAAAATGGAACGATACTTGCTTCAACAAGGCACTGAAATTATTAAAATTCACTGTAAAAATGGTGAAAATTTGGCAGAGACGGTTCGTAAAACTAAAACATTTTTGGGTCGTCGTGAAGCACCTTGTCGGACCGCAATACAGAAATTGGTGGATAAATTCAAGCTGTTGGGACAAGTTAATGATGTGAAGAATGAAACCCGTGCACGTCGCTCAAGAACAATTGAGAAAATTGCTTGTAATTAAGCGTTACATGCTTATCTATTTTTTTTTACCAAACATGTGGCCAGCAGCATCATCGCCAATGTTTGCCACCAACGACAACCACCAACTTGATATACAACCCATTCACACATAATTTTACCTTTCGAACAAATACAATTCACATTTAGTCATCCCACGAAAAAGCATAAGGCAACCTGCACGAAACTACCAAAACACAGTCCGCCGTGGTAAAACAGTACAACGCCGCTAGAGTAGAAACAGTCCATCGTGGTGAGATTTACCCATAAAAACGCAAACACAAATAGCAAAAAAACCAGTCCGCAGCCGTTGGTAATAATATTAATCAAAAGTTGAAACGCTAGTGTGGAAGAATAATAATAAGCCACCTCGAAAAGGAAAATTAATTTTATATTTCGAGGCGGTGTCTGACCGCGGAGTTGAATAATTTTAAACTCTTTGGAACTTCCCCCCACCAGTGGGAAGGGGTTTCACTGATATTATTATTATCAACTACCCTCTGCTCGATATTACTTTTTGAAATCAGTCGATGTTCAGCAGCAGTATTAGGTTTATTTCTCGTGCCACCATGGGCCTTACTAGTACCTGCAGATCCACCAGAGCTATTGCCTGCTGTTTTAGTGCTACCAGGGGCCGTGGTTGTACCTGCAGATCCACCAGAGCTATTGCCTTCTGTTTTAGTGCTACCAGGGGCCAGTAATCCTGCTGTTTTGCGTGCCACCAGGGGCCGTACTAGTACCTGCAGATCGACCAGAGCTATTGCTTGCTGTTTTAGTGCTATCAGGGGCCATAAATCCTGCTGTTTTACCAGAGCTATTGCCTGCAGATCCACCAGAGCTATTGCCTTCTGTTTTAGTGCTACCAGGGACCATTGATCCTGCTGTTTTGTGTGCCATCAGGGGCCGTAGAGTACCTGCCGCTCACCAGTTTTGCCGAATACTTTACTAATTACTCTTCTATGTATATTTCTCAGAGTCATTCCAGCTCACCGTCACACAAGCCGCATGTACCCGACGAAACGGTTTACATTGATCTAGAGGAATACCAGAACCGGAAATACCACCTATATTCAACCTTACTAGAGACGCATAACATCCAGACCAAGAGGGGGTTACTTTTTAGTTAAGTTAACATAAGGATAATTTTTATTTAAGGATATTAATAAACAATAAAGAAATTGTAGACCTTTTCACTGAAGTTTAGTGTTTTCTTCAGAAAGGAACCTTGGCGATCCGACGAGCTGGAAAGCAAAGAGGTTTGTCCATTCCTCGTCGTTCTTTGGAATTAGGCATTCCACAAACGGCAAAATGGCCGGAATGGGATGGTATTGATCTGGACAACGTTTACTTTCAACAAGATGGCTCTACGTCCTACACAAGCAATGAAATCATCGATCTCTGGAAGAGGTGATCACAATTGGCCACTGAGATCTTGTGATTGAACACCGTGCTACATCTTCTTTTGGGGCCACGTGAAAGATAAGGTCTACGCCAACCTCAAAGATGGAATTCGTGAGGCTATCGAGGACATAGGGCAGCCACTTTGCGATTTGGTTATTGAAAATTGCATGAAAAGGATATGGTCCTGTAAGCGTGGTCGTGGCGGCCATTTGGCGTATTTTGTGTTCCATTATTAACGGCATACCTTCCTCTTTATAATGAAATAAACATCCGATCATTTATCTCAAAAAATGCCGTTTTTCTTTGAATAGGTATCAAAATAACACCACTTATTGGAAAACCCTTTACATAAGATATGATGTTCTTAACGTTGACATCTTAGGTTACGGCTCCTCTAAAAGAGAATTTAACTTATAATACTTACAATTCCATTACAAGGTATACTTTAGATTTGTCCTCATAAGTTTCCAGTAGCTGAACTATATTAGGATGTGTAAGTCTGTCAAATAAATATAAATAAAACAATACATTTCAAGAGCTTTCATAAGATATTAATTTAAATACAAAAAATTCATGCAGTGCAAAATAAAGTTACTATTTACAAATACTATAAGTAACTCTTAATAGTATTTTTTGTATTCGTTATTCAAAAAAAGGTTTAGGTTTTTATTTATTGAAGATTAGTATTACAACAAATTTGGGAAACAAAAAATGACAATTTTTAAGGGAATCGCAATCAATTTATTTTAATAATTTTTAATTCAACAGGAATATATTGAAGGCGTAGGTTTTAATAATAATATAAAAATGATTTCTATACAATCTTATATTAAAAAAAAAAAGATAGGTCCATACGAATACAAATTAATGAAATATGAAATTAAATAAAAAAAAAAGAAACTGTGATCTAAAAATCGGATTGAGTTCTAACGAAAATGTCAAGAAATATGCACAAATTGGAAACTACAATTAATTATGATCGTGAATGTTGCCAGGAAAAACTTTTGCATATAAGGTGCGTTCCATTGGACCCCAGGATATACTGTTACGCCCACAAATGAGTTTAAAAGGGACACGGGAAACCAAGTTGTCACAATGACAATGCCTACACGCTATGGTTCAAGTTTACTGCAAGAGTATGCGTGTTTTTACCAATACTATCTCAGTAAGCTTGAGCACACCATCTCATTTTCGTTGCTGTTTTTTCTCATTTATTCACACACACACACACACACACGAGGTAACGGTAAAAAAGAATTTGAGGTATCCAGAGGGAAAAACGTAAGTCTGTTTCCGATCTCCTTTTGTCTGTTATGTCGATTTCCATTGGTCTTATTTTGACGTTTCTTCTTCTACTTCCAATGGAACGGGTTATGATGAAAAAGTCATTCTTCGGACGATTCTGTTATCAAAACGGAAGAGTTCTGCTCTTCTCAAAAGCATTCCGTCTGTCAAAGTTAGTCCAATAGAATGGTTTTAGAAGGGTTCTGGATTTTTCCGAATGCTTCTGGACTGCCAATGGATAACGACATTATTTTCACACACATTGAAACACACACACGAATATAAACTATGTCATAATTAATACTGTAAAACACAATAGACCAGAATCTTCCCCATCTTCGAAAAAGCTGACCAAACTGGTTTTCGCCCGAAACATAGTTGTACGATTAATAAACGTTACCGAAGTTGTTAGGATTTAATATCGTGAACCATAAAATAATATGCAGAAGGCTCAAGGATCAGTTTAGTGTCTCCGAAAATTCAGAAGATTTAATTAACTCATGTCTTCAAGGAAGGACTCAAGCAGTCGTTATATAGAATTTTCTTTCCCTCAGCAGTGGTGTACCACAGGCAGAGGCGGCAGAAGGTATGGGGTGGCTGGGGTATGGACCCCACCTAAAATTTCTGAGCATGTGGTGCACCCCACCTTCTGGCATTGGAAATATACCAATTTTTTTTTAAGTTAATTGAGGACAAAAAAAAATTATGAAATTATGAATATTGTTGCAATAATTCTCGATTGATTGACTGAGACTGACCAAGTCTTTTGATTTATTTATCCATTTGTCAAAGGCTTAACATCATGAATTATTTTTCATCTTTTTTTTCTGCTTGATTTTAGTTAGTGTCCGTCCGACCGAACCTTCGGCTCCGTCTACGGTTAAATTCGGCCAAAAAAACAACATTCGGCCAAATCTTCGGCTTCGGTATATCCTAGGCCATGCGACCATGCACCCCACCTGAACAAAAAGTGTTCTGCCGCTCCTGACCACAGGGCTCGATTTTAGGTCCATTGCTTAAATAATGTATATAAATGAGCTTCCTTCGTATGAATGTAAGAAGTTAAGATTAAAGCGTTTCGTTTATCATCTACGGGTAAGTACTAAAAAGTAGTTGAAAAGTGCCAAAGGAACGTCTGTCGTAAGTAAGAAATTGCTACGAGCTACGGTTCTACGAGCTTCTCGAGAATACCTATGAACAATGCCCTAGCTATGACATTAAAATCGTTTTTGGAGATTTTAATGCTAAGCTAAGTAGAGAAGAAATCTCCTCCTCCGATAACGGATTAAGGGCGAGACGTAATGGTAGCAAGTACGCGATTCCCACATCTCGATATCCACAAGGGAACATGGAAATCTCCTGACCAATCAACCGTCAACTAGATTGATCACATTGCGATCGACGCATGACACTTCTCTAGCATGTAAGATGTCCGCACATACCGAGGTGCCCACATCGACTCGGACCACTACCTTGTTGTAGCCAAGGTACGAATGCGGATATCCCGATCAAGGCCAACATGCGAAAATGCTAGGAGGAAATTCGATGTCTAACGGCTACCATCTCAAGAGATTGTTAGATTCTTTTCCGATCGTGTCTTCGAAAATCTCCTCAGAAGTCCTTTGCTGCCAGCAAAAAGTATAGAGAACCAGTGGCAACACTGCTAAGCAGCCATCAGAGATGTCGCCTCTGAAGTGCTATGGTTTACACGGCCGCCACAACGAAACCCCTGGTTTGGCGATGAGTACCGGCGAGCACATGCGGCTAGACAAGAGAATACAAAGCGGAAGCGCTGCAACGAAGGACACGAGCAGCTCGTGAGCTCTGCGAGCAGAAAAGGAGAGGGGAGCACAAACTTCTCAGAAAGAAAAAAAGGGAGCATGAGAAGCGAGCGATCGAGGAGATTGATGGATGGCACAACAGAAACGAGGTTCGAAAGTTCTACAAAAAGGTGAAAAAAACCTCCAGGGCTTATACACCCCGAACTAAGGCCAGTAAGGACCATCATGAAAAATTCGTAGCGGAACCGCAGTCAGTGCTGAGGATATGGAAAGACCACTTTTCCAAGCTGTATAATGGCGATGACGACCGAAACTCCGTCAGAACCATACAGAACCATTCAATTTGGGTGCAGAAGGCCAACAATTCCACCCACCCGACATGAGCGAAGTGAAGATAGCGAATTCTAAACTAAAGTCGAACAAAGTCATTGGAGCAGACGGCCTAGCCGTCGAACTGTACAAAGCAGCTGGAGATGATTTGGTAAGGAGCATGCATCAGCTTATTTGCAAAATTTGATCGGAGGAAAGCATGCCCGATGAATGCAACCTCAGCATCGTTTGCTCGATCCTCAAAAGGAGATCCCCTGAACTGCACCAACTACAGAGTTATAAGTCCCCTTAACATCGCCTATAAGATCTAGTCTGTCGTGCTGTGTGAACGTTTGAAGCCCTTCGTCAACAACCTCATAGGTCCTTATCAGTGTGGCTTCAGACCACCATCGATCAAATATTCACCCTACGACAGATCTTGGAGAAGACCCAGGAACTTCAAATCGATACCTACCACCTTTTCATTGATTTCAAGACCGCGTATGACAGCATCTGTAGAGACCAATTATATAGAGCAATATCTAGTTTTGGCATCCCAGAAAAACTCATCCGTCTGTGTAAGAACACAATAGAAATCTCACGCTAATCCAACATGGTCGGAAAAAACCCAACGGACGCTTTTAATGTCAAAAAAGGTTTTAGACAAGGCGATACGTTGTCATGCGATTTCTTCAACATCATTCTTGAAAAGATTGTGCAAAGCTCCAATGTCAACACCAGAGGCACAATCTTTCAAAAGTCCGTCCAGCTACTAGGATACGCAGACGACATTGACATAATTGGAAGAACACAGCGTGATGTCAGTGGAGCGTTTGTGAGTCTTGAGACGGAGCCAGGAAGATGGGTCTAGCGGTTAACGAGGCAAGACCAAGTTAATGCTGTCGACAAGAAAGGACTACCAACATCGACGTCTTGGAGCAAACGTCAACATAGACAGATTTAATTTCGAGGTAGTTAAGGACTTTGTCTACCTGGGATCCGCTATCAACTCAGACAACAACACCAGCGCTGAAATCAAACGAAGAATCACTCTTGCCAATCGCTGCTTCTTTGAACTTAGAAGGCAATTGAGTAGTAAAGTCCTCTCCCGAGCAACTAAAGTGACACTCTACAAAACCCTCATCATCCCGGTCCTCATGTATGGTGCAGAGACATGGACCATGACAACATCTGATGAAAACGCTTTGGGCTGCTTTGAGAGAAAAATTCTTCGAGTGATTTTTGGTCCTGTCTGCATTAATGGAGAATGGAGACGAAGATTCAACCAAGAACTGTACGAGCTGTACAGCGACACTGACCTAGCCAGAAAAGTTAAGGTCCAACGACTTAGATGGTTGGGTCATGTTGAGCGAATGGAAAATAATGCTCCGGCTCGTAGAGTCTTCGAATCCAACCCGGAAGGACGTCGCAGAAGAGGAAGACCGCGACTCCGGTGGAGCACACAGGTGGTAGAGGACCTGAACCAACTTTGCGTGCGAAACTGGAGACAGCTAGCTAGGGACCGAGCTGGCTGGAGAAGTTTGTTGGGTGAGGCCCTGGTCCGGCATTGACTGTAGCGATAAAAATCCGATAGACAATTGAATATATTAGGTGTACCTATGCATAAATTATATTATTGAATATTGACTAAATTTGTGTTAAGATAAAATAATTATAGTTACTACTTCCCGAAAAGTCTCAAGTTGCGTTCTTTGTTGAAAAGCATTCGTCGATGTAACAACAGCCTTAAATTTGCACTGGTGCATTAAAACAGTTTTATTGTGTGTGTGCGTTTTTTTAAAAATCAGATATTAGTTATCATTTTCAATTGTATTTCAATTAAGAGTATTTTTTGTTTGACTGCAAAATAACAGCAAAAGTTATGCTACCAACCAACACAAACGTTGTTTGTTTTTTTTTTGTTCTAATGCATCGGAATCACAAGGGTGATGGATCTTTAAATTTTGTAAACTCACCGTGGTCCACTCGGTCCATCCGGCTCATTTTGATTGGAGCTGAACCTACAAAAAACATAGAAAAATAGAGAAAACAAAGAAAACAAAGGAAAGTAGTTGAAAACAAAAAATAAACTCACAATATTTTAAGTAGTATTTGTTTAAAAATAATTAAAGTGAATAATTTAGAGTATTAATATTATATCCCGCGATCAATTAATTTTTATTATTAAAAAAAAAAAAATTCCAAAAATCCTTTTTTATACTCCTTCCTTCAATATATTCCTTAAATCTTATATTTAAATGCTTAAACAAACAACAGATAGTAAATAAGTTAACTCAACTATTTTTCGATTTTTTTTGTTTTTTAATTAACTTCATTTGATGTTCTTGATAACTGTTTAAGAGCTATTTGACAGATAAATGTAGTAAAAATCATTCTAGACCTGCAGATTAAATGAATTGAGAATTTACCAAATTACAAAAAAAGGAAAAGAAACATAAATTGACACTTTCTCGCTCTTGTTGTTCACACTCTTAAAATGTGATTTGCTTAAAATAGTTGTTATTTATGAAAGTATGCCCGATGAATGGAACCTCAGCATCGTATGCCCGATCCTCAAAAAAGGAGATCCCCTGAACTGCACCAACTACAGAGGTAAACGAATC
The DNA here is from genome assembly GCA_920937365.1 of Sphaerophoria rueppellii. Lineage (NCBI taxonomy): Eukaryota > Metazoa > Arthropoda > Insecta > Diptera > Syrphidae > Sphaerophoria > Sphaerophoria rueppellii. Next base: position 5,027,311 of record CAKKXW010000006.1, on the reverse strand, counting down.
CTTAAAATCGCCTATAAGATCTTGTCTGTCGTGCTGTGTGAACGTTTGAAGCCCTTTGTCAACAACTTAGCAGGTCCTTATCAGTGTGGCTTCAGACCCGGAAAGTCCACCATCGATCAAATATTTACCCTACGGCAGATCTTGGAGAAGACCCAGGAACTTCAAATCGACACCTACCACCTTTTCATCGATTTCAAGACCGCGTATGACAGCGTCTGAGGGGACCAACTATATAGAGCAATATCTAATTTTGGCATCCCAGAAAAATCATCCGTCTGTGTAAGTTGACAATAGAAAATTCACGCTGTTCCATCATGGTCGGAAAAACCTAACGGACGCTTTTGATGTCAAAAAAGGTTTTAGACAAAGCGATGCGTTGCCATGCGATTTCTTCAACATCATTCTTGAAAAGATTGTGCAAAGCTCCAATGTCAACACCAGAGGAACAATCTTTCAAAAGTCCGTCCAGCTACTAGGATACGCAGACGACATTGACATAATTGGAAGAACACAGCGTGATGTCAATGGAGCGTTTGTGAGTCTTGAGACGGAGGCCAGGAAGATGGGTCTAGCGGTTAACGAGGGCAAGACCAAGTTAACGCTGTCAACAAGATAGGACTACCAACATCGACGTCTTGGAGGAAACGTCAACATAGACAGATTTAACTTCGAGGTAGTTAAGGACTTTGTCTACCTGGGATCCGCTATCAACTCAGACAACAACACCAGCGCTGAAATCAAACGAAGAATCACTCTTGCCAATCGCTGCTTCTTTGGACTTAGAAGGCAATTGAGTAGTAAAGTCCTCTCCCGAGCAACTAAAGTGACACTCTACAAAACCCTCATCATCCCGGTCCTCATGTATGATGCAGAGACATGGACTATGACAACATCTGATGAAAACGCTTTGGGCTGCTTTGAGAGAAAAATTCTTCGAGTGATTTTTGGTCCTGTCTGCGTTAATGGAGAATGGAGACGAAGATTCAACCAAGAACTGTACGAGCTGTACAGCGACGTTGACCTAGCCAGAAAAGTTAAGGTCCAACGACTTAGATGGTTGGGTCATGTTGAGCGAATGGAAAATAATGCTCCGGCTCGTAGAGTCTTCGAATCCAATCCGGAATACCGTCGCAGAAGAGGAAGGCTGTGACTCCGTTGGAGCACACAGGTGGTAGAGGACCTGAACAAACTTGGAGTGCGAAACTGGAGACAGCTTGCCAGGGAACGAGCTGGCTGGAGAAGTTTGTTGAATGAGGCCCTGATCCGACCTGGACTGTAGCGCCACCATAAGTAAGTAAGTAAGTAAGACTCTGGCTACGCTAGCTTACAGCGAGTACATGCGGCGGTTTCACTATAAACTTGATTTTGAATAGAATTTAATGATTAAGATTGCCAGAACTGCGATCGATGCAATATCTCAGTTTGGGAAATAGCCTTTCGCCTTACGTTGCGGAAGCGTTCACGAACAATTTTTGAATCGGATCTAAAGACAGAGGGTGTTTTACCCCGCACTTGGTTTAGATATGTGGACGACACCTTTTCAATAGTGAAAGAATCCAATGTGGAACATATTCTGGAAACCATCAACAACGGTTATCCAAGTATGCAATTCACTTTTGAAAAAGAAAATCCAATCGAACACACTCTATGTTTTCTTGATCTGCAAATAAAACGCCAAGACGATAAACTTCATTTCGCAGTTTATCGAAAATCAACATCAACGGATAAATACATTACGATTTGATGTAAATGATTTTCATACAAACTCAATTGACCGTCTTATCCACAAGGTTAGGTTAGGTTAGGTTAAAGTGGCTGTCATGGATGTTAAAAGACACACTCAGGCCACAATCAGAGGCCCATTGTGATACCACATGAATCTAAAAAGGCTTTTCTTCGAAAGCTCATTGAAACCAATTAAGACTGAATCACAAAGGCGCTTCAGCTGCAGCTTCGCCT
>CAKKXW010000006.1:4911219-5024852 GCA_920937365.1 Sphaerophoria rueppellii | reverse complement strand
TGAAAGTAATGATTGAAAGTGTTGAATAAATAAGTTTGTGAGTGATTTAAATAAAGTGAATTTGTGTTTTATTTAAAAAGTGAATAAGTTTTAATTGTCGGACCAAGCCGAATATTACAGTATATTATATTGGCCTAGGATACATTGTCGCACAGAGAAATAGTTATTATTTAAAGTTCATCTGGAATTGTGTCCGAATTGTGTTAAATGTTCGATTAAGGTAATTTTGACACTAAATGGTGGATAAAATGTTAACTTGCAGGCTAAAATATGACACTATTGGTTAAATTCAACCAACATTTTATAGCAAGTCCCAAGCGGTCTGAAGTATTAAACAATTCAATATAAGGACGTAACTTATTCTTTGCGTATTTGTATGGGTTAATATTTCGTGTATGTAAACTGTACCCACTTATTGTTCGCATATATTTATAACGATAGAAACTTTATTGCGATGTCACTAATATATTTTCCTGATGAAAAAGGAGAAATATGATGAAGGCGTGCGATTTTTCACTGTAAACTGTAGGCATAAGATTATGTCTTAATGAGTAAATCGAAGCGGATTTTAGAAATATGAAGAAAAATCGAACTAAATTTTTCTGAGTGAAGTAGATTTTAAGAAATTCTTGATGGTGCAAAGTAGGTAGTAGTGTTTCAAAGTTTTTCAAAAATCAAAAAGAGTAAAGTGGCAAGGCTGTTTTGGAGGGATGATGATGTGATGGAGTGAGAACTGTCATTCAAAGCAAACGCAAAGCGGGTGCATCGTAACGCAGACGAAGCCGAAGCTGAAGCTTCTTTGTGATTTAGCCTTTAGAGTTCCTTACGAAACGTAGAAGATTAATTATATTAATATTGTAGTAGTAAGCATATATTTATGTTAAGGTATTGCATGCTACCGTAGTGTCCGTAGCTTAGTGGTTAGGTTTCTAATAAAAAATAAATAAATAAATAAATAAATTGAAATACAAACTTAGTTCGTAGGCCGAAAGGCATTAATTTTAAGATTAATGAATTGCTTAGAGCGCCCGACTAGGGCCAGTAAGTTATATATAAGTAGAATTAATTAGGCTAGTTTCACATTTTTGTCTAGCGTGTAAGTAGATTTAAGTTTAAATGAATAAAAAAATGAATTATGAAAAAAAACAAAAAAAGGGGCGTCGGCTGCTAAGCAGAACGTCGTGGGTTCGAGTCCTACCTGGACCCATAGTTTTTATTTCATCTTTCACGGGCACTGCCTCTTGCGAAGAACTGACAAAACTTCCAAGAGTATCATCTGTCATGAAAAAGTGCTTCTCAACTTTGCCGTTCGGAATCGGCGTTAAATTGTAGGTCCCCTCAATTCTTCACACGCACCTAGAGAATTGTTAATGAGAGTAAGCCACTTAGGCCTTGGCTCTTCAAGAGCTGTCGCGCCACTCTATTTTTTTTTTTTCTTATTGCATGCTACCATATTGTTATAATGATTACTGTTACTCTTCCCCTTAAGACATTGTTGTACACATATTGATTCAAACATAAACTGGGTGCTTTTGTATTAAAACAACCGATAGTTATCTATACATGTATTCGTTTCTTTTATTCTGCTTTATCCCTCTCTTACTAACTAACTAGTTTTAAGAATAAGACAAAGAAGAAAGAGATTCATTCTGTACGTATCATTAAAACGAAGTAGACGTGTTGTGCAAACCTCTGAATTTTTGCGAATAAAGAACTCTTACAAAAAATACACGTGTTTGGTCTTTTTCTGGATTTTTCGAACTAACTTATAAAATCTTCTACTATAATATGAACGAGATCGTTTATATCATTGTAGAAGTATTCTCCTTGGATAATCATACGTTTATGAGCAAGAGCAGGACAGGTACAGAGGAGGTGAAGAACTGTTTTTTCTTCCTTCTCATCCATGCAGCTTCTGCAGAAATCGTTAGAAAATACGCCCAGTCGCGCAACGTGTCTTCCAATTAGACAGTGTCCAGTAATGACACCAATTAAGGAACAACCAACCTGACAGGTGGTTATGTTATTCCACCTGATGTTAGTTCTCTTAATAGCATCTTGTTGTAGCAAAAGCTTACATGTAGCGATTGGTATACCAACATCAGCCATTTGTGGTTTAATGGATAATGTTGTACCATGTTTGGCGAGTTCGTCGGCTTTACAATGTTATGGAATGTCGACAGTTTTGGACCGTAATCGAGTTTGTAGAGACAGAGTCCAGGGATTTTATAGCTGCCTGACTATCTATCTGAGAAAATCCGGATATCAGATGTGGATATCACGTTTTCTCTGAGCCAGGACAGGACCTCCTTAATCGCCAAAAGTTCTGCCTGAAACACGCTACAATGATTTGGAAGGGTGAATGAGAGACTTAGTTTTAGTCGTTCGGAGTACACACCTCCACCAACCCCATCTCTAGTTTTCGATCCATCTGTATAGAAGTGAATTGCCTCGTCTTCCAGGAATGTTTTATTTTCCCAGAAGGATCTGGAAGTTATAGAAGTTTGAAAGTTTCAATCAAACTGTAGTTGGGGAATGGTGTAGTCTGTGTGCTTTGGAATGGATTCTAGATAATTAAGAATAACAGAGTGGCCAATGTTATTTTATGTCCACTGTGAAGAGGCATTCAGGCGGCGAATAGCAGAACTAGCAGCTTTTTGTTTGCTGATTACATCCAGATGTGTTGGATAGAGTAGGGTGTCCAGTGCCGCAGATGGGGTCGTACGAAGTGATCCGCTTATACTTAGGCATGCTGAGCGTTGCACTTTACTAAGCTTATCGCAGTTCATTTTTACGTCCAAGGCGAATCGGTCTGATTACCGATGTGTATAGCCAGTGAGTGATTTTGGGTGTCAGACCCCATTTGCTACCAATGGCTTTCTTGCAGGTGAAAAGAGCTACCGTAGATTTTCTTATTCTTTCGTGTATATTGCTCTTCCAATTCCGTTTTCTGTCGAAGATAAGACCCAGATATTTAGTTTCCTCTGAAAACTATAATTGGACACCGTTTATAGAAGGAGGGTCGATGTGCGGAATTTTATATTTCCTAGTGAGGAGGACCAAATCGGTTTTGTGTGGGTTAACGCCCAAAACACACCAATTCGCCCAAAATGATAGCCTATTTAGAGCGTTTTGTAAGAGTTCTTTTAAGGTACTTAGATGCTTCGCTGAAACAGCTATAGCAAGTCTCATCCACATACATTCAAAGAAAATTAAACGCAACAAAGAAAGTACACTTTTCTCACAAAATTCAATCGTCACTAAGCTTACAACGAGTTTCTGTCCCCTTTGCACCTTCAGTGACCAACAAGCTTCAATGGAAGGAAGGAAGAAGAAGAAGAAGTCAAGGAAGGACAGGAAGAGGGAGGGTTTTGTTGCCTCAGATTCTATGGCGGAAGATTCTGCCATTGAGACAGAGAATATTGTGGAGGCCGTGAAGGCAAGGCAGAGGATGGTCGAGAAGCAGACGGCTTTGTCGTTTTCGGAGGCAACGGAGGCGAAGAAGGTTGCTTCGTCTGCTTTGGGTGTGTCCTCGCAAGTGAGGGAGTCGGTGGAGGGGAAGCCAGTTGCGGCTGTATAGCTGTAGGGTCTGCTGCGGGGGAGACGCCGGCGAAGATGGGCCCTCCTAAGGCAGCGCTTGCGGTTAAAGCTAAGACCTTGACTGCTGGTTGTTCTGCTAAGAAGGGTGTATTGTCGGGGGCGTCAACAGCTACGACGGCTATCGCGGCTGCAGCTGCGAAGAAGCCTGCTACGCCGGTGGCTCCTTCCTCTATTTCGGGAGGGCAAAAAGCGAAGGCATTGACGAGATCTGGCGATGGCTCAAACGAAAATTTGCGTAGGAGAATTACACGCAGTTATTCTTTCAAGCACAAATTGCCTTTTTCATCAACTTGCAATTTTATAAATAAGGTACAAGTTCCATCCTTTTTAATTCTGGAGAAGGAAGTTATTTAGGGCCCTGCTTATGGGTGTGGTTCAGGCAAATGGGGCTTGGGATTTCAGCCGCGTCCTTATTTCAAGGGAAACGGCTGAGAGCTTGGGTCTGACCTATGGTAAAATTTCTGCGTGGAGAGTGGATGCCTGGCTTGTGTATCATCACATGACGACCTGATCAAAGCACCCAAGGCTGCACGATCTGGGGGTGCACAGTGTCTTGCGGCTCATGTTGAACTAACCGGTTCTACTAGTAGTAGATGTGTCCTTTGTGGTAGTTAGGCCACTGATGCCGTTTTCTCTCTGGCTCTTTAGGTAGAGGTGGGCTCATGTTCTATATGCCTGTATCTGCCTTGGTATGATTTTTCCTTTTTGCGGTATTGATCCACTTGGACAGTGCTCCGGAGAAGATTCCTTCGAGCAAACCTAATATCTAGCAATCTCTTGCGATTGTAGCCGTTTGACGTCAAATTTTCTCTTAGCATTTTCGCGTGTTGGCCTTGATCGGGATATCCGCATTCGTACCTTGGCTACAACAAGGTAGTGATCCGAGTCAATGTGAGCACCTCGGTATGTGCGGACATCTTACATGCTAGAGAAGTGTCATGCGTCGATCGCAATGTGATCAATCTAGTTGACGGTTGATTGGTCAGGAGATTTCCATGTTCCCTTGTGGATATCGAGATGTGGGAATCGCGTACTTGCTACCATTACGTCTCGCCCCGCAGCAAAGTCGATTAGCCTTAATCCGTTATCGGAGGTGGTGTCGTGTAGGCTATGTCGTCCGATTATTCCACCAAAGATTTCTTCTCTACCCAGCTTAGCATTAAAATCTCATAGGTCTTGTCGAGGAGCTCGTAGAACCTGTCTTTGGTGTCTTCATCCTTTTCCTCTGTGGGGGCGTGAGCGCAAATGAGGCTGATATTGGTGAATTTAGCCTTGATACGGATTGTAGTGATGCGCTCATTCACTGAGTTGAAACTCAAGACCTTCCTCCTGAGTCGAGTCCCAACTACAAATCCACATCCAAGTAGACGCTGATTTTGTTCCCGGTAGCAGTCGTCATAGTAAATATCGCAGTTGTTCATTTTACGTAGGCCCGGACCATCCCATCGCATTTCTTGGATGGCAGTTATATCTGCTTTATAGCAATGAAGGGCTTCCGCTAGTTGTTCGGCTGCAATGGGCCTGTTAAGGGACCTAACATTCCACGTGCAAAACTGAAATTCGTTGTCCTTAAATCGTTTGCGTGGGTCGTCATCATTAATTCCGTCCGTATCCGAGGCTTGTTTGTGGTTCGGAACTTTAGTTTCTTTATGTGGCCGAGCAGTCACCCCGACGCACGACCCCCAACCTGGAGGTCCAGGTCTTTAGTTTAACTCTAAGACGAAGAGCCGGCCAAACCGCTCTTTATAGGCCTGGGCTGCGAATATGTCGTAGTAGCCCTATAAGGTGTTCACTAAGTAGTTCATCCTGACTGGAACTGTAGACGCCACCGTTGATTCCATCTTGGGAGTTCTTCTGCTGCCGCCTGTTGAAAAAGAAGCATGCCTTACTGGACGCATACCTATTCCCCCTCTCTCTCTTTGCTGCCTCCAACAACTTCCCACTGGGGTTGGAACCCAGAGGACGCATATACTTTCTGTTTGCTACACAAAGCTGATAGTGCAAATTCAGTTAACAGAAATGTAGCAAAAATAAGTCGGGAACAAAAAGTCCCACCACCGAGCACTGGATGTAGAGTAATGATACAGTATGAAAGTGAAGAACAAAAAAGGAAATCGGCCCCCTCGAATTTGTAAGCAATAACACTCAGAGCAAGAAACAATATTTTTGAAAAATCTAGAAATAAAAATCCAACTGTGTAACCGCATTAAAATAAATTAATAAATTAATAATTAAAATAAAAAAAAAAAAATAAAGCAAACTGAAGTCAAGATATAGCAGACAGAATCTATGGTTTTCGATTGAAGATGTTAGATTTTTTTATTTTCATTTTACTAACTACATAAAAACATTTAATAATTATTACTAACAAAATTTGAATAATTTCTTATTTCGAAAAAAAAAAAACAGAACAACGAACGAACAATAATTATTGTTTAGAATTATTCAAAATTTTTACCTTCGAAGAACTTTTATTTCATTTTCCAACGAATCTTCTTTCCCCTTCAATGCTTTTTTATCGATAATCTTTACGGCATAATGTTGTCCAGGATTGTCTTTACTCTCTGCTAAGCGAACTTCTGAAAAGGCACCACTAAGTAAAACATAAAAGAAACTTATTGAGAAAGAGACCTTGGAACTAGATAGTTGGTATTAGAAAGAGAAATATCTCACAACCACTGATCAGTTAAGAGAAAAATAAAGAGATATTACTTAATCTTTACATTATTGAAGTAATATGCTGATTTCACTGACGCTAATCACTAGATTTAGCGAAGTAGATTAAGAACAAATCTCGACTTTAATATATATCTGTTGATTAAAGTAACTTCCAATATAAGATTTATGTGTATACATTCATTTAAGCCTGTTCAGTTTTAATTTCAAGTTCAAGCCCTTCTGGCAATGCTCTATAAAAAATCGAGCTTCATTTAAGTATTGTAAGTTTGAATTGTCAAAAGATAAAATGTCAAATAAATTAATAATAATTTCTCGCTCGTACTGGCTGTCACGTCAAATTCAAATTAAAGAGTTTTTAATCGCTTTTTATTATAACAATCGTCCAAGCCTTTAAAATAATCGCTAACAAACTGGTGACCCCGACGTGATTGCCAGAACTCAGTATTATTATTAAAAATATAAAAATAAAATTGTCAATTTTCGCACGTCACGTGGAATACAGAGATAACGAGGTTAAGATGTCCAAAATCGAAGAAGTTCGCAACAGGAAATAAACAAATAAACCTTGTGAATGAACAATTTGCACAACGCATTGGTTCTGTTCGTACTAAAACAAACCAGTCATACTCAGGTATCTCTTCTATCACAAAGCGAGCATTTTTTAAAGCCATAATCACAATTAAATCTCGCTTGAACAGTTTTTCATCATCAATTGAAGCCGTTATACTTCCGAAAATAACTGGTTTTCTTCCAACTCAGAAAATTAATACTTCTGTGCTTGCGATACCATCGAATATTAGTTTAGCCGATCCAAACTTTCAAATTCCGCAGAAAATAGACTTGCTTCTTGGAGCAGATCTCTTCTTTTCCCTTATTTTACAAGGCCAAATACAATTGGAAAATAATTCAACGATTTTGCAAAATACGCGCTTTGGATGGGTAGTAAGTGGCAGCTACTCAGCTCCTTCCAATACGAACTCGCAATGTAACTTGGTTATAGAAAATGATCTAGAGGACCATCTTTTAGACCAACGTCTGAAAACTTTTTGGGAAATTGAAAACCGAGCTTTGCCGGCACAAAATCTTTCAGAAAATGATAATTCATGCGAAAGACATTTTGTCGATACCTGTCGCCGACTTGAATGTGGCCGGTACCAAGTTAGGCTACCCTTCAAACACGATCCTTCGCTCCTAGGAAGTTCATACAACACTGCATTAAGGCGTCTTTGCTCTTTAGAAAGAAAGCTCAAGAAGCACGGCGACTTACATCAGCAATACACCGAATTTGTAAACGAGTACATACAACTGAACCATATGGAGCTCATTGATTCCGTTGATCATTCAAAACCTCACTTCTATCTGCCCCACCACTGCATTCTGAAACCAGGTAGCAGTACGACAAAATTGAGAGTCGTCTTCGATGGCTCTTCTAAATCGGATAGTGGGATATCCCTCAATGAAATTCTGAGGGTAGGACCTGTGGTCCAGCCTGATTTATTTTCAATTGCGCTTCGGTTTCGTATTCATCGCTATGTTTTTACAAGCGACATCACAAAAATGTATCGACAAGTTGTTGTGGATCCACGAGACCGCAATTTTCAATTGATCCTTTGGAGGAACTCTGAAAATGAGTCCGTCAAAACTTATCGTTTGTGCACGGTAACTTATGGGACCTCATCTGCTTCATATTTAGCCACTCGTGCCTTGATACAACTCAGCAACGACGAAGAAAAGGATTTTCCTTATGCCGCAAAAACTATTAAATCAGACTTCTATGTAGATGATGTACTTACTGGCTCAGACTCTCTGGAAGAAGCAAAGCAAATACAATCCGAATTAATAACAATATTAAAAAGAGGAAACTTTGAACTAAGCAAGTGGTGTTCCAACTCACACGCTTTGCTAGAAAACATTCCAGTTGAAAAAAGAGAGTCTCATTTTCAAATGCAGAGCGCTAATGTGGTAAAAACTTTGGGAATTGTTTGGGATCCAAACGCAGATGCATTCATGTATAAAAGTGAAAATTGTCAGCAGGTTTCACAACACACGAAAAGATCCGTTCTTTCAGACATTGCGCAGTTATTTGATCCCCTAGGTTTAGTAAATCCAGTTATAGTTCTCGCCAAGATTTTCATGAAACAGTTATGGCAAACAAAGCTTTCTTGGGATGGACCACTGCCTACAGAATATTCTAACAGATGGACTGAGTTTCGTCAGGAGTTTAGTCTCCTTCAACAGCTAAGACTGCCAAGGATGGCCATATCCACTCAAAAGAAGAATGCACAAATTCATTCCTTTGCCGACAGTTCAGAACATGCATATGGTACCTGTGTATACATTCGATCACACTTAGAAGACGGTTCCGTTCAAATAAGACTTCTAGCTGCGAAGTCTAAGGTTGCTCCTTCCAAATCCACAAGCTTACCACGTCTAGAGCTATGCGCTGCCGAGATGGCAGCTCAATTTACTTATCGGATAGTACAAATTCTAGGAATTGATTTTGAAAACATTTTTTATTGGACTGACTCATCAATTGTATTATCCTGGTTATCAGCAGAGTCATCAACATGGAAAACATTCGTCTCGAATCGCATCGCCACTATACAAGAAACAACAACTATCCAACAATGGCGACACATCGAATCGCACTTAAACCCAGCAGATATCATATCGCGAGGCGCACGGCCTTCTACTTTAATTCATTCAGATTTGTGGTTTTCTGGCCCGAAATTCTTAAGAGAAGATTCAGAAAATTGGCCACGTTCAAATCCTCATGTTTCAAACATAGATGACGATGCCTTAGAGCGACGCAAGGTCAAAATAGTGCTTTCAACACAAACTGAATGTGATTTAGTCACCAGCATTAAATACATTTCATCATACATCAGAACACTGCGAGTCATTTCATATATAAATCGTTTTATAAGCAATATTTCGGCCAGAATTATGAGAAAGAAAATTAAAGCTGGAATTAATGAAGTAGCTCCAGGAAAACCTCTTCCAAATACCGAATTTTTATCCGGCCCTATCACTGCTGGTGAGATCAAAACTGCCCTGAAAAAAGCAATATATGTTATCCAAGAAGATTCTTTCTCCTCCGAACTCACCCTGTTACGTAAGAATTCTGAAGTTTCCAAACGTAGCAGTTTGCGATCACTTGCACCCTTTTTGGACACAGACGGGTTAATAAGAGTAGGAGGTAGAATTAGTAACTCTGATCTTGCTTTTGATGCCAAACATCCATATTTATTGCCCCATGGTCATGAATTCACTTATGCCACCATTCGATACTTCCATTATAAGCATGCCCACCTGGGTGTTCAAAACGTGTTAGCCGTCATTCGTCAACAATTTTGGCCAATAAATGCGAAGGTCTTAACAAAAAGGGTCTTACGCAAATGCATATTGTGTACTCGATGCCAACCTAAATCTCTCGAACAGCTGATGGGAGACCTGCCAGCATCTCGAGTAATACCAGCAAGACCATTCTCGATAGCAGGAGTTGATTTTTGTGGCCCTTTTATGGTATATTATCGTAGGCGAGGTGTATCACCGGTGAAGGCATACGTTTCCGTGTTCATTTGCTTCGTAACTCGCGCTATCCATCTGGAGCTCGTCGAAGATCTCACTTCGGCTGCCTTCATTGCAGCTTTTAAACGCTTTACAGGTAGACGTGGTTTATGCTCGACCATATATAGCGACAATGGGTTAAATTTTATCGGAGCAAGGAATGAGCTCCACGAGGTATATCAGATGTTCATGAAACGGGAGACCAATACAGACATCATAAATATGTGTGCCGAAGATGGAATTGAATGGAAGACCATCCCTCCCAGATCGCCCCACATGGGAGGAATTTGGGAGGCTGCCGTAAAGTCTACAAAGTTCCATTTAAAAAGATTGTTGCATTTGATTTCACCTACTTATGTCGAATTTACAACTATTCTAATCCAAATGGAGGCGATATTGAATTCACGCCCTCTAACACCTCTATCTAATGATCCTAATGATTATAATTTTTTAACTCCTGGTCATTTTTTAATAGGTGGACCCCTCACAGCAGTCGTCGAAACCAACCTAAAAGATCACCAATTCAACAGGCTCTCACGATGGCAAAGAATGCAATGGGTAACGCAAACGTTCTGGGCAAGATGGTCCTCAGAGTACCTACAAGGACTGCAAAAGAGAAACAAATGGAACAATATCAGCGATCAAGTTACCATCGGCTCGTTGGTCATTCTAAAGGATGAAAATCTTCCACCACTTAAATGGAAAATGGGCCGCGTGATTTCCTTGCATCCTGGAAAGGACAACATCGTTCGGGTAGTTACTGTTAAGACTCGTACTGCAACTCTTAAGAGAGCTATCACTCAGATTTGTTTATTACCAGTTGAATCGCCATCGCCTCTTCAAGGTGGGGAGCATTTTGATTAAAGTAACTTCCAATATAAGATTTATGTATATAAATTCATTTAAGCCTGTTCAGTTTTAATTTCAAATTCAAACCCTTCTGTCAATGCTCTATAAAAAATCGAGCTACATTTAAGTATTGTAAGTTTGAATTGTCAAAAGGTAAAATGTCAAATAAATTAATAATAATTTCTCGCTCGTACTGGCTGTCACGTCAAATTCAAATTAAAGATTTTTTAATCGCTTTTTATTATAACAATCGTCCAAGCCTTTAAAATAATCGCTAACAATATCTATGTTTTAACTGCCCTAAATCCCAGAAAAGTCGAGATTTGCTCTTAGTCTATTTCGCTAAATCTAGTGATTAGCGTCAGTAGTAGCACCATATAAGGCCGTGTGCGAATTGGATGAATTGTGGTTAAAAATGGATGAATTTTTAACCACTACTGTCATATTTTAACCTGCTTCGCAGCTAGTCTCATTATTAACACATTTTATTCAATGCGAAATGTCAAAATTTAACCAAACGTTAAGTATTAACCAATTTTTAATCCAATTCGCACACGTTCTAAAGCTTAAGTTCCTTTCCTATTTGTTTCGTGTCATTTATACTTTTTATCTCACATGGCAATGAATTCCAAAATTCTTACAGAGTTGACGAAAAAATGACGTTCGGATGTCAAGCACTGAAACCGCGGAATAACGAGATCACGACATCTATTTTAGTTGAAAAAGTTTAATTCGTTGTAAAGATCCAAAGGTCTGCGAGTTAAAAGTTTGTCAGAAAAAAAGGTTCCGGTGTGCAGATCGTGAATATATCTTATTGCAATATTAAATGCAACCGTTAATTTCCTTTTGCTCTCGAAGAAGTCTAACTTACCACAAATATCACAACCGTAAGTGAGCAGAGGATAGACCTCTGTCAGAGGAATGCATGCCCGATGAATGGAACCTCAGCATTGTCTGCCCGATCCTGAAAAAGGGAGATCCTCTAAACTGCGCCAACTTTAGAGGTATAAGTCTATTAAACATCGCTTACAAGATCCTCTCTTGCGTAATATATGTGAACGTCTGAAGCCTTTCGTCAACAATCTGATTGGTCCTTATCAATGTGGCTTCAGGCCAGGAAAGTCAACCATCGACCAAATTTTCACATTGCGGCAGATCCTGGAAAAGACCTATGAACTCCAAATCGATACCCACCACCTTTTCATTGATTTTAAGGCCGCGTATGATAGCATCTACAGAGACGAACTGTATAAAGCTATACCTAATTTTGGCATCCCTGCCAAGCTCGTTCGCTTGTGAAAATGACGATGGAGAACCCCCGCTGCTCCATCAAGGTTGGCAACAAGCTTACGCAATCTTTCGACGTCAAAAAAAGGATTCAGACAAGGCGATGCACTCCACCGTCAACACCAGAGGGACTATCTTCCAAAAATCTGTTCAACTTCTAGCGTACGACGATGGTATCGATATAATGGGAAGAACACAGCGTGATGTCAATGGCGCCTTTGTGAGAATTGAGACAGAAGCGGCAAAAATGGGTTTAGCGTCCGTCCGTCACAACGTCATAATAGACGCATTCAACTTCAAGGTAGTAGAGGAGTTTGTCTACCTAGGCTCCGCTATTAACACGGGCAATAGTACCAGCGCCGAGATCAGAATAACTCTTGGTAATCGCTGTTTCTTTGGGCTAAGAAAGCAATTGAGTGGAAAAGCCCTCTCTCGAGCAACTAAGGTAAAATTGTACAACAGCCCAGATAATCATCCCAGTCCTGCTGTATGGTGCAGAAGCATGGACCTTGACAAAATCGGATGAAAGTGCCTTGGACTGTACACGGAAGGAGAATGGCGAAGAAAATATCACAGCGAACTTTACGGGTTGTACAACGACATGGACCTAGCCAGAAGGGTAAAGGTCCAGAGACTCAGATGGACCGGTCATTTAGAGTGGAAATATTTCGACACTATTCCCGAGGGACGTAGGAGGAGAGGAAGACAGCGACTCAGTTGGCGTACTCAAGTGGAAGAGGACCTCAATCAACTTCGAGTGCAAAACTGGACACGACTAGCTAAGGACCGAGATAGCTGGCGGAGACTGTTGATTGAGGCCCAAGTCCACAACGGACCGTAGCGCCATCAGTGAGCAAAGGTAGAATCAGCGTTGTCACCAAAGATTAAATATGTAACAAGATAGAAAACTAACTTACGTTTCACTCCCTAGATCATTCAATTTTCATATTTCATTTCATTTTCTTTTTCTTTTCGTCTAAATGAATACATGGGAGTCAGGGCTGCCGTTTCAAATTTTCACAGAGGAGTAATTTCAAGTTCTAAAGGGGAGTATTTTGCTATTGAAGGGAGTACACGAACAAACTATTTTTTTTTAAAGGAACACTTGACAGCTTTGAATTTAACTAATGAATGTACCCTTTGACCAGTTCGTCCCATTCTGATAAGCTAATAAGAGTTCAAAGAACTGCCTACGTACTACGGGAGAAATTAGATCTTGCTCTACTGATGCACTCACAGTAATTCTAAATCTTTTATCCATCGACCTTCACATTCACAAAACAGTCTCCTGTAGTGCTTTAAGACTGAGAGAATCAGGTATGTGGACTGCAAAGCCTTTCGGTCATACTAAAATTCTAAATCTGTTACTAGAACCCTCTGACTACAAGTTATCAACCTTAAGCTGTGGTAAGCAATTTAAGGTTGAAATTGGAAATCCAATAGCCCTGCAAAGGTTTCCGACATCACAGTTTACACTGATGTTTCTAAGATGGAACTCGGTGTTCTGGCGGGTGTCCTCTCCCTAGAACTGGGTATTAAAAAATCCTTTAGACTGCTCGACAGATGAAGTGTATTTCAAGCTGAAGTTCTAGCGATTAGACAAGCATGTAGGATTCTAAAACAAGCAAGCAAATGTGACGAAATTATAAAAAGTTTGCAATTTATTGATAGCCTATCAAGGCTTTAAACAACAAGCTAACTTAGTCCAGAATCTTTCGAGATTGCAAGCAAAAGCTCACAAGTTTTAACGACGCTATAAACATCAATCTAGTCGTAATACCGGGGCGCAGCGACATTCAATGTAATGAAATCGCTGATGAACTGGCCAGGACGGGATCAAGCTTTCAAACATACCTTGATGAGGAAGTTAGGATTTCCTTCAGAGTCATGAAAACGGATATTCAAAACCGTTTTCTTAAAAAATATAACGTTAGATGAAAAAATCAACCAACTGCAATATCTCGAGACAGATATAGCCCACTTACGATCACAAACTTACCAAGGAACTTCAGAAAATACCTTGGACAGACATTGGCAGAATAGTTGCCACTGTGCACTTTTTGTGTGAGTGCCCGGCCCTTCCAAATGCCCGAATAATGGCTTTGGGTGCTCCCTTCTTACGCGAGCCTAGCAAACTCGCAAATATTAAGAGTAGGAACTTGATTATCTATTTTAACAAAACCAATTGGATTTAAACACTCCAAAACACTATTATGCTTAAGCACTGTCCTGTATGTATCTTTTTAGGTTACTTTGAGTTTATGATATCAAAATGGCGCAATTGAAGCGCTAATTGTTTTCCTGGGCAGATGCTGACAGTGGTAAGTTCGAAGTTTTGAAGAAATCGCCGCCGTTCAGGGGTCCGTTGCAAATGATCCAAAGCAGTCAATTTCAATTTCATGGCGTTCTGAATGCCCAGCGTTATCGCACCATGATTACCGATTAGGATAGTGCTACAAGCCACAAAGCACACTTCACAATCACTTTATTGAAGGGTAGGTTTGATCTGCAAGTTATCTCAAGAAATGGACGAGTCTATTGCACGCCTCGTTCGTGCGATTTAACACCACTAGACTAGTTGTGTTCGCTCACATAATGATAAAAATAAATATATAAACCCGGAACTTAATATTTATAATTTAATAATATTCTTTTGAGTTTCCAAGGGGAGTATTTTCGAGTATAGCAGAGTACGGGAGTACACTGAACACAAAAGGAGGACAAATACTCTCTAGTATTTTCGGCAGCGCTGATGTGAGTTACAATGAACAAAGAGATGTGGTGAGATTTTTCTATTTTTACCCTTCTCTGTCGTTTGTCTGCGCATTTTCAAATTTAAAGTGGACTGCTAGATTGAATTTTGAACTCGACACGGGAAAAGAGATTAAGACAATGAAATTCGGTTAGAAGTAAATTTTCATCAAAAAGGTTGCAATTAAAATCTCCGCATCTCTTTGGTCTGTATCTATGGTATCGAAACGAAGCTTTTCACTTTCTTTAGTTAACTCTACAAAAATATATTCCATTTTACTATCCTCTAAAGAAGCTCTCTAGGAACTCCTGCAAAATTCCTTAAACAGGCTGACAAAGTGGGCTAAACAGTGTGGCTTGGATGTCAATCCACATAAAACAGAACTAGTACTATCTCAAATGAGGCTTCTCCCAAACAAAAAACCCACTGGCTATACATTTCGGTAATCAGACCGATACTCATTTATGGAGTTGTCGTATGGTGGACCGTACTGGACAAGATGGTAAATCTAAATAAACTTATCAAACCCCAGTGGTCAGCATGTATGTCCATCTAAGGTGCTTTTAAACCTAACACTTCTTGACATCTTCTCCAAACTGGTAGCAGCTAACTCATTCTACTTGACATCTTCTCCAAACTGGTAGCAGCTAACTCATGCGTAAGGCTAAGAGCCACCTCTCAATGGATCAGTAAAAACACTGGACATGCTATTATCTTAGACAACTTCAGATCTATCCCAGATCGCTTAGACTATACCACCCCAAAAATGGTATTCGATTATAGCTTCCAAGTTTCAAGATCTTCTTGGGAAGAAGAAAGACCACTGGAAGACAATACGGTACACTTCTATACAGACGGTTCAAAGACCGATTACGGCGTTGGAAGTGGTATCTACTTAAAACAACTGAATCCGTCATACAGATTTCCCAATCAATGTAGTGTGTTTAAGGCAGAAGTAATGGCGTACCATTACCCGATTGGGGTAATCAAGAGGGAGATAGACCTTAAATCAAAAGAGATAATCAATAACTCCTGGAAATCCAGGGACGATTGCGTAATCTCTAGAAGTTTATGGCCTAACATTAATGAAAAGGAAACTCGGTATATTTTATCGCTGAGTAAAAGGAACATTAAAATTCTGAAAGGTGTACTAACGGGTCATTGCGCCATTGGCACAATGGCCAACAAGATAGGGGCTTTTGCACCCGATTTCTGTAGGAGTTGTCAGGATGACGAGGAAATAGAAACCATTAAACACCTGCTCTGTGACTGTCCAAACCTCCAAACTAACCGACTCCGTCATTTTGGGAACAGGTTTGTTGGGGAACTGGATGATCTAGCACAGGGCTCAATGTCAAACATGAGGAAATTTATAGATAGCACAGGCTGGTTACTTAACGAGCCGGTCTACGTTAATCGACAACTTTGAATAGCATCGATGCTAACTTTTACTTTTATAGGGGATCACAATGGACCAGTAGGCCCCCGTGTATGCAACAGTTTACGCTGTGCACACACCTCATAACCTAACCTTACCTAACCTAATGGCGATTAAAGAGCCAATATCCTGGCTCAAAGAAAATGTTATATCAAGCAAGGATATACGAATATTCTCGGATAGCCAAGCCGCTCTCAAATCTCTCGCGTCTGACTGCACAAACTCTCAAATAGTCCAGGACTATCGATCATCTCTGAATGAGATGACGGAACAGTTTACCATTCTCCTGTGCCGGGCCATAGAGACATCCCGGAAAATTGCAAAGCCGATGAGCTCGCCAAAAACGGAACACTTCAGCCTACCGTTAGACAAAGACATAACATAGGAACGCCACTTGTTCTAGAATCAACAAATGTTAGATGGTCACAGGGTACTAACTGCCTAGCAACCGCACAAATATGGCCAAGCATAAACTGGAAACGGTCAAAAGGTTTGATTTCCCTGAGCAGACAAAATATAAGCTCTACAATTGGAATCATAACAGGACACTGCCTCCTAGGTAGACATGCTTTGAGGCAAGGGGTCTACGCAAACGACTTCTATAGTAGCTGCAGGAATAACTATCTCGGTAATCCCTTCTTCGATATTAACAGTGAACTAGCAATGATCGACACAAAATGTCTCTATAACTTCATTAAAAGTACAAAATTGTTTGTTTGTTTAAGTTCATTACTCTCCCATGAGTGAATTCTTTAGTGGTGTCATAATGGACCCTTGAGGTCTAAGTGAGTCAGTAAAATCTAGAGAGCCAATCCTACCTAACCTAACCTATCCTTTAAAGAAAAGAATTTAGGTCTGCATTTTAACCCTACCCTCATATACATAGCACCACCTCTGCAACATACCCTATCTGAACGATACAACTTATAAACCGCAAGTGAACACAGCTGGTCATTTTGTGAAACGTTAAGCCAAGTTTCCAATAGGCAAACCACGTCAACCTTTGAATCTTCGATTTTACACATTAAGAGTGTTCCGGACCAAAACTGGGTTTTTTCAAATGGTATTGTGAAGAGATTAAATGTCGTATTGAAATGATTATGGTGTCATTGTGTAGACAAAAACTGTTTCTAAAAAACTATTGGAGCACAATTTCAATTTAGTACTTCGTTACTCAATAGTAAAGGCTCAAAAACTCCAAAATAGCCAAAAATCGTACTTTTTCAAAAAGAATTCCATCAAAATAAAAACATTTTTCGCTACCATTTCTTAATGAGCATAAAATTCGACATTTAAACTGTATAACTATTGGAGAAAAAATTAACTTTTTTAACAAAAAAGAATTAAAAAACTATGAATAAAATTTGTATTTTTGATAAGCAATTTTTCTTATGATGCGATATTTATTTTTTTTTAATCTCTTCATATATTTAGCACGTACTTTTTCTCAACACAGCAATCAAAATATTTTGAGAAAAACTTTGATGAAATACATTTTATTTCAAAATTAAGGGATAGCAAAATCTGCCTGAACTTGAAAATTCAAATCGGTAACGGCTGGCGGAAGTCACGATTCTCATAGGAAGGCGATTCTCTCTCTCTTAGTAGGATGCATTTAGTTCAAAATTTGTCGTCTGCAGTTGGGTGGCGCTTAAAGCAGTAAGAATTTTCAGTTTCAGTCCGGAACACTCTTAAACTTTAGCCGCGTTTTATTATCCTCACTAACCCATATGGGTTACCTCTTGATAATAAAACGATCTGGGTTATGAAGGTTGAAGTTCAAACTATGTTTTTTTCCGAGACGCAACCCTGATAAATTTTATTTTGCTTTTCCACAAACAACTTGTTTTTATTAATTCTAATTGCATTGACTCTTATCCTATGGCTTCATAAGACTGTAGCTAAGAGTGGAATACGTGTTATTTTTTAATTATTAGGCTGATATTAATAAATCTTTCTACAATAACTTCTTTTTTGTCTCACACTCGCCATCTATCCGCCATAGTTAGAACACATTTTAGAGTAAAAAAATAAACCCCGATAGATATCGGGGTTACAGGTTGTTGTTGTTTTGTGTGCAAAAAATTAACCCATATGGGTTAGTGAGGATAATAAAACGCTGCTTTTGTGCATTAAGAGTGTTCCGGACTGAAACTGAAAATTCTTACTGCTTTAAGCGCCACCCAACTGCAGACGACAAATTTTGAACTAAATGCATCTTACTAAGAGAGAGAGAATCGCCTTTCTATGAAAATCGTGACTTCCGCCAGCCGTTACTGATTTGAATTTTCAAATTTAGGCAGATTTTGCTATCTCTTAATTTTGAAATAAAATGTGTTTGATCAAAGTTTTTCTCAAAATGTTTTGATTTCTGTGTTGAGAAAAAGTACGTGCTAAATATATGAAGAGAAAAAAAAAATAAATATCGCATCATATGAAAAATTGCTTATCAAAAATACAAATTTTATTCATAGCTTTTTAATTCTTTTTTGTTTAAAAAGTGAATTTTTTCTCCAATAGTTATACAGTTTAAATGTCGAATGTTATGCTCATTAAGAAATGTTAGCGAAAAATGTTTTTATTTTGATGGAATTCTCTTTGAAAAAGTACGATTTTTAGCCATTTTGGAGTTTTTAAGCCTTTACTACTGAGTAACGAAGTACTTAATTGAAATTGTGCTCCAACAGTTTTTTAGAAACAGTTTTTGTCTACACAATGACACCTTAATCATTTCAATACGACATTTAATCGCTTCACAATACCATTTGAAAAAACACAGTTTTGGTCCGGAACACTCTTAATGTGGCACAGTCGAAGGCCAGTTTGATGTCCACTCACCACCTTAATCATGGTGCTCAAATTATAACTAGTCATTGCTTACAATAATTAAGATCGAAAGAAATTATAATAAGCACGAACAAAAAAAGAAAAAGAACAATGTTTTAAGTTGATGTAATTGAGAATAATTAAATGAAAACAAAAGAAAAACAAAAATAATGTAAAACTTTAATATTCAGAGCAGGCAACCCTGGCTATTGATCAGTAATAACGAGATTGGAGACCTACCAACGTTTTAAAATCAAACTTGCAAACTTGCTTTTTATTATGTAGGCTAGAGATGCCGCCCACACTCGTCAGCCGAATACCGAATATTCGACAATTCGAACATGTTTATCTTAACTTTTCTCAATATAAATTTAAGTAGGCTGTGAATTTTTTGGAGAATTCCCTACTTAGTTCCTCTTAATGTTTTATACCAAAAAAACAGACAACAAAAGTATTCTTTCATTTACTTACGTGTAGATCGTGTCGCGACAGATAGCGCTTTTTAAGAATTAATTTCACAGTTTATCAAAGTCGTAATATTTTTTTATAATTTGCACCCACTCAAGGGATTTTTATACCCTTTTTATGCCAGAGACACAGTGAGTGCATTAGGAAGAAGAAAGGAGGTGTCGGTGTACATTGGTCTTGAATTCTGGAACATTAATGACTGGGAAAGACAGAGTGTGGAAGAGAGTTCCACATTCGCGTAGTACGGCTAAAAAATGATTCCCTATACGTGAGAGTACGTCCGAAGTTGGGCTCGAGGGTAAACTGATGGACATTCCTAGAAACGCGAGTATTACGGGCGAACTGTTTGAGGGGAGGAATGCAACTGGCTATTTCACTAGAGCACTTACCCTAGAAGTAACGATAATACAGAGAGAGCCACGAAACGTTACGACGGTGGTTTAAAGGAGTGGATGCGTCAGTGATCTCTTTATCACAAATCATTCTAACGGCTCTTCTTTGTATACCATCCAAGAGGCTGGCAACGAGCTTCCGGAATCTTTCGACGTCAAAAAAGGATTCAGACAAGGCGATGCACTGTCGTGCGATTTCTTTAGAATTGTTCTTGAGAAGATAGTGCAGAACTCCAACGTCAACACCAGAGGCACTTTCTTCCAAAAATCTGTTCAACTTCTCGCGTACGCCGCCGATGATATTGATATAATGGGAAGAACACAGCGTGATGTCAATGGCGCCTTTGTGAGAATTGAGACAGAAGCGGCAAAAATGGGTTTAGCGGTAAATGAGGGGAAAACGAAGTATATGCTATCTTCGAGGAAGGACACTCAACGTCACAACGTCACAATAGGCGCATACAAATTACAACTTCAAGGTAGTAGAGGAGTTTGTCTACCTAGGGTCAGCTATAAACACGGGCAATAACACCAGCGCCGAGATCAGACGAAGAATAACTCTTGCTAATCGCTTTTTCTTTGGGCTAAGAAAGCAATTGAGTGGAAAAGCCCTCTCTCGAGCAACTAAGGTAAAACTGTACAACACACTCATCATCCCAGTCCTGCTGTACGGTGCAGAAGCATGGACTTTTACAAAATTGGATGAAAGTGCCTTAGGCTGTTTCGAGAGGAAAGTTCTTCGGGTCATCTTTGGCCCCGTGTGCTTTGAAGGGGAATGGCGAAGAAGATATAACAGCGAACCTTACGGGTTGTACAACGATATGGACCTAGCCAGAAGGGTCAAGGTCCAGAGACTCAGATGGCTCGGTCATTTAGAGCGGATGGACACCAATGCTCCGGGCTGGAAAGCCTTCAACACTATTCCCGAGAGACGTAGGAGCGTAGGAGTAGGGGAAGACCGTGACTCAGGTGGCGCACTCAAGTGGAAGAGGACCTCAATCAACTTGGAGTGCAGAACTGGAGACGACTAGCTAAGGACCGAGCTAGCTGGAGAGGACTGTTGATTGAGGCCCAAGTCCACAACGGACCTTAAGAGTGTTCCGGACTGAAACCGAAAATTCCTACTGCTTTAAGCACCACCCAACTGCAGACGACAAATTTTGAACTAAATGCATCGTACTAAGAGAGAGAGAATCGCCTTCCTATGAGAATCTTGACTTCCGCCAGCCGTTACTGATTTGAATTTTCAAATTTAGGCAGATTTTGCTATCCCTTAATTTTGAAATAAAATGTGTTTGATCAAAGTTTTCTTCAAAATTTTTTGATTGCTGTGTTGAGAACAAGTACGTGCTAAATAAATGAAGAGATTTAAAAGAAAATAAATATCGCATCATAAGAAAATTTGCTTACCAAAAATACAAATTTTATTCATAGTTTTTTAATTCTTTTTTGTTTAAAAAGTTAATTTTTGCTCCAATAGTTATACAGTTTAAATGTCGAATGTTATGTTCATTAAGAAATGTTAGCGAAAAATGTTTTTATTTTGATGGAATTCTCTTTGAAAAAGTACGATTTTTGGCCATTTTGGAGTTTTTGAGCCTTTACTACTGAGTAACGAAGTACTAAATTGAAATTGTGCTCCAATAGTTTTTTAGAAACTGTTTTTGTCTACACAATGACACCATAATCATTTCAATACGACATTTAATCGCTTCACAATAACATTTGAAAAAACGCAGTTTTGGTCCGGAACACTCTTAAGTAAGTATTTATCTGTCTATCTATCTATTCACCATAATTTACCACTTGTAGACTTTAAATACTGAATAAAATTGTTTCTAATAAAAGGAAAAAAATGTTATAAATTAATAAATCTTTCGTTCTTCATTGTCAAATGTCATTTATTGACAGTAAACTTTCCCATCTTGTTATAACCGATCAGTGACCCTGACTATGAGCGCGGTTTCCGAAACCTTGTGACTACGTGGTCAACTCGTTCTGATTGGTTGATTACATGTTTTCTATCAATCAGAACCAGTTGACTACGTAGTCACTACGCCTTTTGGAATGCGCTCTATGACTATTTAAAAAAAAAAAACACAAAACGAAAATAAATTTTTAAATAAAAGCCACTTACGTTCCAAGTAATCCTTGAAGATTATATTTGTCTTCAATTGATATTTGTTTGTTGAGATCTTTTATTTCTTTTTTGCTTTTTTTACCCGAGTCCTTTTTGCCAAAAAGTGGCATTTTGAGAACTTTATCTCGTATGAAATTCACTTTTCTAGTTAATAAAATTTCTATGGAACAATCTCTTTGTCGTTGTTATGTTATGTTATGTTACGTTATTACGATGAACAAAAAGATCTTCGATTAAGATATATTTATGTAGGAAATGTACACTTTATTTTTCATAAACAAAAAAAACGAAAACGAATTACAGTTCGCGTTTTAAATTTTGCACTTTTATAAAACCATGATTTACTTTTCGATAGTTAGGAAATTTATGAAAAAGTTTTTCTTTTGCCTCATTTCTAAATGGTTCCGTTTTTTTTTTTTCTTTTGTCTGGCGAGGTTCAGATGCGATGAATATTCCTGAAACAATAATAATACATTACTGATAAGATGTGTTTTCATACTTAATTTTACTTCTTAATCATCTAAGAATAACTTTTCATAAGTGTTTTAATATACAGTAATGCCCGCTTATTTGCACCTCGCTTAATTAACTATTTCGGTAGCTGTCACTTTTGAAGACGTCATTTTTTGACATTTGATAAGAAGAAACTACGCCATTGAAATCATTAAAATTCACTATAAAAATGGTGAACATTTGGCAGAGACGGTTCGTAAAACTAAAACATTTTTGAGTCGTCGTGAAGCACCTTGTCGGACCGCAATACAGAAATTGTTGGAGCTGTTGGGACAAGTTAGTGATGTGAAGAATAAAACCCGTGCACATCGCTCAAGAACAACTGAGAATATTGCTGTTGTAGCCCAAAGTGATGAAGAAAACCCAGGTTTGCCCATTCCTCGTCGTTCTTTGGAATTAGGCATTCCACAAACATCATTACACCGTAATTTGCATAAAGACTTGGGTCTTAAAGTTCAGTTAACACAAGAACTCATCAACAACGTCGTGTCTTTGCTGATTGGGTCCTTGAAATGCATGAAAATGATCCGGAATTTCATCGAAAAATCATCTTTACTGATGAGGCCCATTTCCATCTCGGAGGCTACGTCACCAAGCAAAACTGTTGCACCTGGGGCTCGGAAAACCCAAGAGTTATTGTTGAAAACCCTCTCCATCCTAAAGCGTGACTGTTTAGTGCGGTTTATGATCCGGCGGGGTTATTGGATCTTACTTTTTCGAAAATGAGGCTGGAGCAACATTTACGGTCAATGGATTGCGCTATTGAGAGATGATAAATGATTTTGTATGGCCCGAATTGGATGGTATTTATCTGGACAACATTAACTTTCAGTAAGTCGGCGGCGGTAAGTACCACACAAGCAATGAAACCATCGATTTTTTACGGGAAAAGTTTCCGCTTTGTATATGGAATTTAAAGTAATTGCAGCCTCGTGAATCGACGACAGTGACGTCCGGAACGCGATACAGAACTAAAATCTAGTATAAAGAAAAACTGACAGCGCCAAGACGGGACGACTCTCCAACCAAATATTCTCGAGGCTGAAAATACTATAAATTCCATATACAAAGGTTTCCGGACCTTGTTATGTCTCGAAGAGGTGATCACAATTGGCCACCGAGATCTTGTGATTTAACACCTTGCGACTTCTTCCTTTGGGGCCACGTGAAAGATAAGGGTTACGCCAACGGCCCAGCGTCGATTCAAGACCTCAAAGATGGAATTCGTAAGGCTATCGAGGACATAGGGCAGCCACTTAGCGATTTGGTTATAAAAAATTTCATGAAAAGGATATGGTGCTGTAAGCGTGATCGTGGTTGACATTTGGCTTATGTTGTGTTCCATTATTAACGGCATATCTTCTTCTTTAAAATGAAATAAACATTCGATCATTTTTCTCAAAAAATGCTATTTTTCTTTGAATATCAAAATAACACCTCTTATTGGAAAAATTCACGCTGTTCCATCATGGTCGGAAAAAACCTAATGGACGCTTTTAATGTCAAAAAAAGTTTAAGACAAGGCGATACGTTGTCATGCGATTTCTTCAACATCATTCTTGAAAAGATTGTGCAAAGCTCCAATGTCAACACCAGAGGAACAATCTTTCAAAAGTCCGTCCAGCTACTGGGATACGCAGACGACATTGACATAATTCAGTGATGTCAGTGGAGCGTTTGTGAGCCTTGAGACGGAGGCCAGGAAGATGGGTCTAGCGGTTAAGAAGGGCGAGACCAAGTTAATGCTGTCGACAAGAAAGAACAACCAACAACGATGTCTTGGAGCAAACGTCAACATAGACAGATTTAACTTCGAGGTAGTTAAAGACTTTGTCTACCTGGGATCCGCTATCAACTCAGACAACAACACCAGCGCTGAAATCATACGAAGAATCACTCTTGCCAAACGCTACTTCTTTGGACTTAGAAGGCAATTGAGTAGTAAAGTCCTCTCCCGAGCAACGAAAATGCCACTCTACAAAACACTCATCATCCCGGTCCTCATGTATGGTGCAGTGACATGGACTTTGACAACATCTGATGAAAACGCTTTGGGCTGCTTTGAGAGAAAAATTCTTCGAGTGATTTTTGGTCCTGTCTGCATTAATGGAGAATGGAGACGATGATTTAACCAAGACTTGTACGAGCTGTACAGCGACACTGACCTAGCCAGAGAAGTAAAGATCCGACTACTTAGATGGTCGGGTCATGTTGAGCGAATGGAAAATAATGCTCCGGCTCATAGTCTTCGAATCCAACCCGGAGAAACGTCGCAGAAGAGGAAGACCGCGGCTCCGGTGGAGCACACAGGCGGTAGAGGACCTGAACCAACTTGGCGTGCGAAACTGGAGACAGTTAGCCAGGGACCGAGCTGGCTGGAGAAGTTTTTTGGTGAGGCCGTGGTCCGACCTGGACTGCAGCGCCACCACATAAGTAAGTAGGTAAGTGAATCCTGCTTTGTTGAATAACTCGCTTAATTGATCTGAAAAATATGCAGCAGAAAAACGAAATACATCGACAATTTTCGGATAATTGGACCAACAAAAAAATTATAATGTATGTTCAGTTCAGCGACACTATTTTGCGCAAATTGTAACAGTTAAGAACAGAAAAGTACAGGTTTTTGGTGTTCATTGACACATTAACTGTTCCAAACTGTTCTGATTTGGTGTTTATTGAAGCTGTCTAGAACAGTTTGGAATAGTAAAGGACAAGATTTTCAGTTCCATCTTTTTAGGTAGAACACTTTTTGGGTTCTAAACTTTTCCAAACTGTTCTGACATATCTCATCAAGCCGTGCTGTATTGTGCTGTCTTATTTTCTCGCTAAACAAAGCTATAATGAAACAAATCTAAAAAGAGATATGTCAATTAAGCCGGGTTTTTTTAATTGAAGCACCCGGATAATTGACCGAAAAATTCGGCAAAATGGTCAGTGCAATTAAGCGGGGAACACTGTAAACAAATACATGTGAATACTATACAGTGAACAGTGTACTTTGACTAAGCCTGGGATGGCGAGCAGAGGCTTATGCAATTTAAATGATTATATTATACAGGGTGCCCTTTAACTCATGTGCCATAATTTGAAATGTGATTCTTGGTCATATTCTAAGAAAAACAAAATAGTTCTACAGAAATTTCTGATTTTGAACTTTGACAAAATTTTTTGACAATTGAAAAAAAAAAACCGCTAACTTTGATATGCTTGATCAATGTTAAGATCAATTTCTCTCTCAGTACTAATGCTAATCTTTTAAACTGCGTCTCAGCTGATATTTTTAAGCGTTGCTAAATATTCAATTTTAAATGGTGCTACATTTTTTTGGGCAAGTAAAGTTTTGACCTTAAGGTCAGTTTTTTTTTCACCCAATCAAGGGATTTTTATACCCTTCTTATGCCAGACACACATAGGAAAGGATATGTCGGTATACATTGGTCTTGAATTCTTGAACATTGTAATGACTGGGAAAGACAGAGAGTGGAAGAGAGTTCCACATTCGCGTAGTACGGCTAAAAAATGATTCTCTATACTTGAGAGTACGTCCGAAGTTAGGCTCGAGGGTAGACTGATGGTCATACCTAGAACCGCGAGTATAACGGGCGAATTGTTTGAGGGGAGGAATGCAACTGGCTATTTCACAAGAGCAATTACCGTTGAAGTAACGATAAAACAAGGAAAGACCAAAACGTTACGACGGTGTTCCAATGAAAAGAATGAATTAGTGATGTCTCTGTCACCAATCATTCTTACAGCTCTATCTTGTATTCCATCCAAGAGGCTTAAGTATGTGACTGGAGCACCATCCAAAGGTGGGAATTGTACTCAAGCTTTGGACGGATATAAGTCTTGTAGATAAAAGCCAGTTCAGATTGGATTTCTTGCACCGTCTTAAGAAACCCAAACATCTTGCAGCGATTTTGGCGACATCGCATATACGCTCGCATATATGGTCAGTGATGCACATACCGAGAATGTCGAGAATCGAGATATTCGGTATCAACTGAAGTAAAGGGTTTTCCAATAAGTGGTGTTATTTTGATATTAAAAGAAAAATAGCATTTTTTGAGATAAATGATGATGTTTATTTCGGTATAAAGAGGAAGGTATGCGTCAGCCAAATGGCCACCACGACCACGCTTACCGGACCATATCCTTTTTATGAAATTTTCCATAACTAAATCGCAAAGTGGCTG
Organism: Sphaerophoria rueppellii; assembly: GCA_920937365.1. NCBI lineage: Eukaryota > Metazoa > Arthropoda > Insecta > Diptera > Syrphidae > Sphaerophoria > Sphaerophoria rueppellii. The sequence continues at coordinate 4,998,142 of CAKKXW010000006.1, read as the reverse complement.
CCCTATGTCCTCGATAGCCTCACCAATTTCATCTTTGAGGTCTTAAATCGACGCTGGGCTATTGGCGTAGACCTTTTGTGATCACCAATTGTGATCACCTCTTCGAGAGATAACACGATCCGGAAACTTTTCCCGTAAAAGATCGATGGTTTCATTGCTTGTGTGGTACTTAGCGCCGCCGTCTTGTTGAAAGTAAACGTTGTCCAGATCTATACCATCCAATTTGGGCCATACAAAATCATTAATCATCTCTCGATAGCGCAATCCATTGACCGTAAATGTTGCTCCAGCTTCATTTTCGAAAAAGTAAGATCCAATAACCCCGCCGGATCATAAACCGCACTAAACAGTCACGCTTTAGGATGGAGAGGGTTTTCAACAATAACTCTTAGGTTTCCCGAGCCCCAGATGCAACAGTTTTGCTTGGTGACGTGACTCAAAAATGTTTTAGTTTTACGAACCGTCTCTGCTAAATTTTCACCATTTTTATAGTGAATTTTAATGATTTCCATGCGTTGTTGAAGCGTGTATCGTTCCATTTTTATTGATGGCGTAGTTTCTACTTGTCAAGTGTCAAGAAATTACAGCTTCAAAAGTGACAGCTACCGAAATAGCGGGCTATTCAAAATAACACGTCTTATTGAAAAACCCTTTATGATAAGCTCATTAAACTCTGACTTAAACAGCATTGTAAACGGGGAAATTTAAAACCGTGTAGAGTTTAATGTTTCGAAAACCCAATGCTGTCTTGTATCGTTGAAGCGAGATATACCCCCCTTGCCAGTGTCCATGAGTGGCACTTGCATCAATGAGACCGAACATCTCGAGAATCTCGGTATGTGCATCACCGACTACCTCTTGTGGAATGATCACATATGCGATGTCGCCAAAAATGCCGCAAGATGTTTAAGCTTTTAATAACGATGCAAAAAGAAAAAACCTTCTGATCTGGCTTCCATCTATAAAACATATATACGTCCAAAGATTGAGTACAACTCCCACGTTTGGGCTGTTGGCTTTAGTGACGAACTTAAGTCATTTGAACAGTAAAAAGAACAGAGCATTTAAGATGATTGGGACTTTTACGTCACTCGAACATCGACGTTTTTGTCTCATGCATCACTTTCTTCTACCGCTATTTCAACGGTCTAGGGAAATATGTAGTCAGTTGCATTAGTCCCATTACATTAAGATATTCAACCGTAATACCCGCACCTCCATTGATGCACATCAGTTCACCCTCGAGCCCAACTTCGGTCGTAGGGTCGGTCATGTTCAGAGAATCGTTTTTTAGTCGTACTACGCGAATGTGGAACTCTCCATCCACATTCTGTCTTCCCCGGTTATTGCAGTGTGCAGGTATTCAAGACCAATGTTAACCGACACCTCAGAAGTCCTTTGCTGCAGGCACAAAATATAGACTACCAGTGGCAGCACTGCCATGCAGCCATCAGAGATGCCTCCTCTGAAGTCCTAGGGTTTACACGGCCACCACAACGAAACCCCTCGTTTTACGATGAATGCTGGCAAGCACATGCAGCTAAACAAGAGGCATACAAAGCGGCGCTGCAACGAAGGATACGAGCAGCTCGTGAGCTCTACGAGCAGAAAAGAAGAGGAAGACCTTGACTCCGGTGGAGCACACAGGTGGTAGAGGACCTGAACCAACTTGGCGTGCGAAACTGGAGACATTTAGCCAGGGACCGAGCTGGAGAAGTTTGTTGGGTGAGGCCCTGGTCCGACCTGGACTGCAGCGCCACCATAAGTAAGTTAACCGACACCTCATCCTAAACCCTCTCCGACTATCCCATTTTCCCTAACGTTCGCACTGTGCTCTTTGACATCAAAAGGGATATAAACCCCTTGAGTGCGTACTCATGAAAAAGGAAAAAATATTATTTACAATAACAATGTTAATTACAATAAAAACAGTAATAACAATCCCGTATATTAATCTCAACAACTCTGTGTTCATAAAAAAAAAAAAAAAAAACAAAATGTGTTCACAATTGCTTATTGATGTTTCAACTTTTTCTTTCCGTCAAGAACTCCAAATAGCTACTCATACTACGTCCGTTCGAACTCACATTGAAAATATTTTGATTGGTCAGAAAAAGAAAGAAAAACTCATAAACTGATATTTAAACACACACTTTTTAAGGTGAAAATATTGAGAAAAAGACTTAACAATCTTAGGCGATTTATGTTTGTTTTTCTTTTGACTATTTTGTGTAGGTATGTCAGAATAATGACTTGGTTATTTTTATTTATTTATTGACACACATTTGAAATCTATATTAACCAACTCACCTCAAATGAACGCACAGAAAACAGCCTGCAACTTTCTAATTATATGGAATAAAGGGACAGGTACTTGGAATTTTGTGTTCAGGCTCACGATGCTCATGTGACTCATGACCTGTAGGTTCTTTTAAATCAACAAACTTTAATGACAACACCAATTAAGTCTACAAAAAGAAGCTTTTTTTTTTGTTGTTTTCTAATCACATAGAAGATGTCGAACGACGATGTAGATATGTCTTTGGTTTTTTTTTTCTTTTTGTCCGTTGGTTTGTCTCGTTTTGCAATTAACACACTTTCAGTCTGGTTTCCAAATTTTTTTGTTAATTGTATTAATTTTATTTGTATTTGTGTTCATTATAAATATTTATTCAACGATTGTAATTCGTGCTTTTCAAAATCTCTTTTGCGCATGCAACCATCGTGTGTGTTTGGTGAAAGAGAAAAAAATATATACAACATCTCGTGGAACTTATGGAAAACTTTGAACTACTTTAGCATATCGAACTCTGATTGTCTATAAAATCAGTGTAGGAATATTAACACTCAATACCGAGCACGAGTCATTATTTTCTTAACATTAATCGATTTTCGTTTAACTTGAAGACAAAGAAATAATCAAAAAAAACTATCAGACGGTTTCTAGGAAAGCTTCTTAAACCGACGACATTGATACCCACATCAACTTCTTCATTCGTTATACATACAAAAATGTGTGTAATAGAAAAACAACAAGAGCTTTGGGGTTTTTGAAATCAACGAATTTGAATCACGCTAACGAAGTAACATGAAACTTAACGATACGAGCTGAAACGAAACGAGAACATGTCGAGAACAACATAATCTCTACGGTGACAACAATGACGACTCACGACCGACGAGAGTGAAGTTTGAAAAAAGCATCAAGGCTTAAAAGTGAAAATGAGTTTTGGTATGCTGGGCAGTATGGGAGGTAACGAGTTTAGCTTAAGTTCTCATTTACTGGTAGACATTGAGAAAAAAAAAAGGAAAAAATTTGATGTACTTGAAATTTGAAAGCTTAGTACAGGTTAGGTTTAGGTTTAAAGTGGCTGTGGATACAGAATCCACACACTTACGGCCAAAAGAAAAGGCCCATTGTGTGGTATCACACATGAATCTAGAGAATTACTTCTTTCTAGTCGAACAGCGGTGGATTTAGAATTTCAATCGGGGGGGGGGGGGGGGCAAGTTTCAATTGAAACAGAAGCAAAGAAAGAGAAAAGAAGTAAAGTTCCGGTGTTTTAGAGCCAACCCAACTGAGGAAAACCGGAACAAGTTCAAACAAGCCAGGAAAGCCTGCAATGCTCATATTCGTCGGACCAAATTTTTACATGACCAAAAATTAAGGCAAAAATACTGCAATGTCCCAAAGGCAGAAAGAATTTTTGATCATTTGTTAAAAATATGAAGAATTCTTCTTCTTCCTCGGTCCCTACACTCGTTGACAATGACACTCCAGTTGTTAGCTCGCTCGCGAAAGCTAACCTTTTTGCTAGGCAGTTCGCCGCCAACTCGTCGCTGCCAGAGATTGTCATGACTCCGCCTGTTCTTGAGCACGTCAATGATTCCATGGGACAAATCTTCTTCCGCACCCATGCTGTGGCGAGAGTATTAAAGGATCTCAACATATATAAATCCGCTGGTCCGGACGGTATCCCCGCTATTATTCTGAAGAGGTGTTCTTCCACGCTGGCAAAACCCTTGCGTAAGTTTTTCCATCTATCCTACTCTTCTGGGCTCGTTCCGAGCAGTTGGAAAACAGCATTTGTCCAGCCAATCCCAAAATAAGGCAAATCGTCTTCTCCCTCCAATTATCGTCCGATTGCACTTACGTCCCTTCTTTCTAAGGTCATAGAAACGCTGATTAACTATCAGCTCAAGAAATATCTTGAAGACCGAAAGCTTCTTAGTGACCGGCAGTACGGCTTTCGCAGCAACAGGTCCACTGGTGATCAGATGGTCTATCTCACCAAACAGTGGAACAAATCTTTACATCGTTTTGGAGAAAATAAGATTATGCGCTTGATATTTCAATGGCATTTGATAAAGTTTGGCATCTTGTTCTTTTATCGAAAATGCGTACTCTCGGTATCGACGAATCCCTCCTTCGTTGGATTAGAAACTTTCTTTCGAACCGTTCAATACAAGTTGTATTGGACGGATTCAAGTCTGAAACCCACAACATAAATGCTGGTGTGCCCCAGGGCTCCGTTTTTACTCCGACCCTCTTTATCATTTTTATTAATGATCTCTTGTCTGTAAAAATGCTGCAAGATGTTTAGTTTTCTTAAGACGGTGCAAGAAATTGTTCTCCCCGTCTGATCTGGTTATCATCTACAAAACCTACATGCGTCCAAAGCTTGAGTATAACTCCCATGTCTGGGCTGGTGCTCTAGTGACTTACTTAAGTCTTCTGGACAGTATCCAAAAAAGAGCATTCAAGATGATTGGTGATCATACCACCGTTTAGTAATTTATATCTTTCGAACATTGCCGTAATATCTCATGCCTCACTCTATTCTACCGTTACTTCAACGGTATTGGCTCTAGTGAAATAGCCAGTTGCATTCCTCCCCTAAAGATATTCAACCGTAATACCCGCGTCTCCAGGAATGCCCATCAGTTCACCCTTGAGCCCAACTTCAGTCGTACCCTCAAGTAAAGAGAATCATTTTTTAGCCGTACTACGCGAATGTGGAACTCTCTTCTACACTCTGTCTTTCCCAGTCATTACAATGTTCAAGAATTTAAGACCAATGTACACCGACACCTCCTTTTCAACCCCTTCTCTTCTTACTAATGCACTCACTGTTCCTCTGGCATAAAAAGGGTATAAAAATCCCTTGAGTGGGTGCAAATAATATATATATAAAAAAAAAAATTCATTCCTTCCTTCAATTCTCTCAAAAGCTCTATAACCTTATACTAATAAAGATAGGTATGAAAGTATACTTACAGACAGTTTCGTAGCAGGTTATTAAAGAATATAACTTTAGAGAGTGTTGCATTTTTTTCAGCCCCTATTTCTCTCGTAATTTCATAAAATTGTTTTAAAATATGCAGCACCTCTTCTATAATGTCTCAATCGTTATGTTAAGGGCTATAACCGTGATAACTGCGTCTTTGATATTTAATATTCTCTCCAGCATCATAGAGAATATATAATACTAATTCGAAACCGATTTGTAGGAAATCGGCGGAACTCTCGCCTCTTTCTGCTGTTGATAGCGACAAACACCAAAACTCACTATCGTTTAATGAATAAATAGAACATAACTTCTTTTACTAAGTTTCTTTAAGTTGTTCTTTCATTTACATACATAATTTGCAACAGATAACAAATATCCCGATCCTGTAAAAGGGAGATCCTCTAAACTGCGCCAACTACAGAGGAATCAGTCTACTTAACATCGCCTACAAGATCCTCTCTGCCGTAATATATGTGAACGTCTGAAGCCTTTCGTCAACAATTTGATTGGTCCTTATCAATGTGGCTTCAGGCCAGGAAAGTCAACCATCGACCAAATTTTCACATTGCAGCAGATCCTGGAAAAGACCTATGAACTCCAAATCGATACCCACCACCTTTTCATTGATTTTAAGGCCGCGTATGATAGCATCTACAGAGACGAACTGTATAAAGCTATGTCTAATTTTGGCATCCCTGCCAAGCTCGTTCGCTTGTGCAAAATGACGATGGAGAACCCCCGCTGCTCCATCAAGGTTGGCAACAAGCTTACGGAATCTTTCGACGTCAAAAAAAGGATTCAGACAAGGCGATGCACTATCGTGCGATTTCTTTAACATCGTTCTTGATAAGATAGTGCAGAACTTTACTTCAACTTCTTGCATACGCCGATGATATTGATATAATGGGAAGAACACATCGTGATGGCGCCTTTGTAAGAATTGAGACTTACCTACTTACTTAAGGTGGCGGTACATTCCGTTGTGGACTTGGGCATCAATCAGCAGCTAGTTGTCTCCAGTTTTGCACTCCAAGTTGATTGAGGTCCTCTTCTACTTGAGTGCGCCACCTGAGTCGCGGTCTTCCTCTCCTGTTGAAGGCTTTCAGGGCCGGAGCATTTGGGTCCATCCGCTCTAAATGACCGAGCCATCTCAGTTTCTGGACCTTGACCCTTCTGGCTAGGTCCATGTCGTTGTACAACCCGTAAAGTTCGCTGTTATATCTTCTTCGCCATTCCCCTTCAATGCACTCGGGGACAAAGATGACCCGAAGAACTTTCCTCTCGAAACAGCCTAAGGCACTTTCATGCGATTTTGTCAAGGTCCATGCTTCCGCACCATACAGCAGGACTGGGATGATGAGTTAGTTGTACAGTTTTACCTTAGTATGTCTAATTTTGGCATCCCTGTCGAGAGAGGGCTTTTCCACTCAATTGCTTTCTTAGCCCAAAGAAACAGCGATTACCAAGAGTTATTCTTCGTCTGATCTCGGCGCTGGTATTATTGCCCGTGTTTTTAGCGGAGCCTAGGTAGACAAACTTGTTGTGACGTTGGGTGACCTTCCTCGAAGATAGCATATACTTCGTTTTTCCCTCATTTACCGCTAAACCCATTTTTGCCGCTTCTGTCTCAAATCTCACAAAGGCGCCATTGACATCACGCTGTGTTCTTCCCATTATATCGATATCATCGTCGTACGCGAGAAGTTGAACAGATTTTTGGAATTTGGTGGAGTTCTGCACTATCTTCTCAAGAATGATGTTAAAGAAATCGCATGACAGTGCATCGCCTTGTCTGAATCCTTTTTTGACGTCGAAAGATTCCGTAAGCTCGTTGCCAACCTTGATGGAGCAGCGTGATTTCTCCATCGTCATTTTGCACACGCGAACGAGCTTGGAAGGGAAAGCAAAACTAGGCATAGCTTTATGCAGTTACAGATTTACTCGGCGCTATATCTTTCAACAATCGGGGTGGCGGTTATAATTATCGAAGGAAGAAATTGCATGAAAGTGCATCGCTTTGTCTGAATCCTTTTTTGACGTCGAAAGATTCCGTAAGCTCGTTGCCAACCTTGATGGAGCAGCGTGATTTCTCCATCGTCATTTTGCACACGCGAACGAGCTTGGAAGGGAAAGCAAAACTAGGCATAGCTTTATGCAGTTACAGATTTACTCGGCGCTAGTTCTTTCAACAATCGGGGTGGCGGTTATAATTATCGAAGGAAGCACTTGGTACATGAACCACAACATCGTACCAACTATGGTTTCTATGAGCTCTTTACACGTATGAGTAGGCTTTCAAACAGCAACTCAGACTTATTTGATTTAAATATAAGTGAGAAATAAATTGTTTCGCTGACGATAGTACCCTTAGCTTCTCATATTCGTTCCCAGATTCACATCCCTCCTCTTCGGATGTGGAGCTGCAACGGCAAAATATGATAAGCTCATTAAACTCTGACATAAACAGCATTGTACAATGGGGAATTAAAAACCGTGTAGAGTTTAATGCTTCGAAAACTCAATGCTGTCTTGTATCGTTGAAGCGAGATATACCCCCCTTGCCACTGTCCATGAGTGGCACTTGCATCAATGAGACCGAACATCTCGAGATTCTCGGTATGTGCATCACTGATCACCTCTTGTGGTCCGAGTACATACGCGATGTCGCCAAAAATACCGCAAGATGTTTGGGTTTCTTAAGACGGTGCAATAAATTTTTCTCCCCGGCTGATCTGGCTATTATCTATAAAACCTATATCCGTCCAAAGCTTGAGTACAATTCCCACCTTTGGCTGGTGCTCCAGCTACTTACTTAAGCCTCTTGGATGGAATACAAAAAAGAGCTGTAAGAATGATTGGTGATAGAGAGATCACTGACGAATTCACTCCTTTGGTCCACCGCCGTAACGTAGCGTGTCTCTCCTTGTTCTATCGCTACTTTCACGGTAATTGCTCTAGTGAAATAGCCAGTTGCATTCCTCCCCTCAAACAATTCGCCCGTAATACTCGCGCTTCTAGGAATGCCCATCAGTTTACCCTCGAGCCCAACTTCGGACGTACTCTTAAGTATAGAGAATCATTTTTTAGCCGTACTACGCGAATGTGGAACTCTCTTCCACACTCTGTCTTTCCCAGTCATTACAATGTTCAAGAATTTAAGACCAATGTACACCGACACCTCCTTTTCAACCCCTTCCCGTCTTCCTAATGCACTCACTGTGTCTCTGGCATAAAAAGGGTATAAAAATCCCTTGAGTGGGTGCAAATTATAAAAAAAAAAAAAAAAGAAATTGAAGTCTTTGCTCAAGACCAGTGTTACACACTTTTAAATGTTTCTCTGGTTACTTAATGTTTGTAATTATTAGTTATATATTAATCTTGTTTTGTTAACTGTCTTGTTTTTGTTTCATCCATGTGAGTGTTTGCTTACTAACAACTAACACTGCACTAAGTGATGAGCCGGTGGTATAATATAGTCTACTATGTTGGCAATCCATTGGTGGTAAGACTGTGCTTGCTATAAGCTCTCTTCGACCAATTCTGATAGTGTGAAAAAAATAGTTCGTCTCTGTAGATGCTGTCATTAGCGGCCTCAAATCGATGAAAAGGTGGTGGGTATCGATTTGGAGTTCATAGTTCTTTTCCAGGATCTGCCACAACGTGTAAATTTGGTCGATGGTTGACTTTCCTGGTCTGAAGCCACATTGATATGGACCAATCAGATTGTTGACGATTCTTCAGACGTTCACATATCACAGAGAGGATCTTGTAGGCGATGTTATGCAGACTTATTCCTCTGTAGTTGGCGCAGTTTAGACGATCTCCCTTTTTCAGAATCGGGCAAACAATGCTGAGGTTCCATTCATCGGGCATGCATTCTTCTGACCATATCTTATGTGGCTTTTCTTACAACCACGAAGAATTGCTACTAAAATTCAATGTTTTTTGGCGTGTAAGAAATGTGCAAAAACGAATCAATCCCTTTTTTGAATGTCTGTGTTGTCTAGTCAGCTGTAAAAGCGTTTTGTACATGAAAATCACAACAACAGAAAACTCAGCTATAGTATATGTGTAAAATCTGTGTACAAGTATGTGTTAATCCGTCTCCAAAAAGAGATTCGAGAGAAATCCATCCTTCGGGAAATAAATTCAATTACTTTGTGAAAGAAATGCGTTTAAGGGAAAAAAATTGCCCCTTTTACGTCACGGATCAATTCTTTGGTTCTAAGAAAAGCCACATTACATATGATTTGGTGCATGCTCCTATATAGCTCGTCGCCTGATGTACAGGTAGGCAGCTATTACAGGTAGGCAGCTATACCATCTTCTACAGCGGCTTTTTTGAATTTCAGCCGTGATGTGAGAATGGAGACAGAAGAGGCAAAAATGGATTTAGCAGTAAATGAGGGCAAAACGAAGTATATGCTGTCTTCGAGGAAGGACACCCAACACCGACGGCTCGGCGGACAGAACGTCACAATAGACGCATACAACTTCGAGGTAGTAGAGGAGTTTGTCTACCTAGGCTCCGCTATAAACACGGGCAATATCACCAGCACCGAGATCAGACGAAGAATAACTCTAATCGCTGTTTTTTGCGCTAAGAAAGCAATTGAGTGCAAAAGCCCTCTCTCGTGCAACTGAGATAAAATTGTACAACACCTTTATCATCCCAGTCCTGCTGCAAAAGCATGGACCTTGACAAAATCGGATGAATGTGCCTTAGGCTGTTTCGAGAGGAAAGTTCTTCGGGTCATGAATTTTAAAGTTTGAACATATATTTTGTCAATTGCTAAGGTGTTTATTGGGCCTAAAGTTCCAAGATTTGCTGACGCAATTAAAATAATAAATTAATTCATTCTTTTCCCAACGTTTCTCCAGCTGTTTCCGGTATCTTCAGGCGTTAATTTTATTAAAAACGTTTTGATTTAAATAAAAATTGTTAAGAGTGATGTCTCTCTTGTCTCTGGTGTCTCTTGATGTCAAAAAAGGTTTTAGACAAGGCGATGCGTTGTCATGCGATTCCTTCAACGCCATTATTGAAACGTCTCTAACGTCAACACCAGAGGCACAATCTTTCAAAAGTCCGTCCAGCTGTTAGGATACGCAGACGACATTGACATAATTCACATCACAGTATGAAGTCAGTGGAGCGTTTGCGAGCCATGAGACAGAAGCCAGGAAGATGGGTCTAGCGGTTGACGAGGGCAAGACCAACGAATGCTCCATTGTTGTACACCTTCCCATAAACGCAGAAACCAATGCAACTCAATTCGCCATACAAAGTTGCAAGGGGCTTCTTAAGCTACAGGAAAGTGATAGTTTTCACATTAAAAAATCCCGCGAAATTCACAACAACAACGCGCAACGGGGAACTGTTGTTCTCGAGCTTCTTTCGGCAGAAATCGTAGACAAGATTATAGCCGCGGCGCACCATCTTAAAAACTTGGGCATCAGTATCTTTCGGGAGCAATCACTTTTATACAGGAAAAAGAGGCAAACACTATTGCAATTCCGAAGCAAACTTCTCGAAATTAATCCGAGCATGAAAATTATTGTCAAAGGCGACAAAATGCAAATAAATAGCCACACATTTGTTTACAAATATTCACGAGGACTTAATGTCAAAAGTTCTACGGAGTTGACATTTATAAAGCAGACGTTTGGTGACAGATCGTCTGAATTCTTTGACTGCGGCGAGGGAGTGAAATTTGTACCAACTTCGTTCTCGCCATCTTCTTTACCGTCTTCCTCTCAACCGATGTTAGCGCCACCTGTGAGTCAAAATTCCCAAGTACTGGGGGGGGGTTCGCAATAGGAAGAATCTGTCGTCTGCCACAATATTAAAACTAACAATAATTTACAAACTTTAAAAATTTTATCGTATAATATTACAGGTCTTAGAAGTAAGCTTGCACAACCTGATTTCTTTAACTTTATTCAAGATTTTGATGTTATAATTTTATTAGAAACTTTCTTAGAGGAAAAACACGAAAATGATTGTATAAAATATTTCAAAAATTTCAAAATATTGTGTTCACCTGCAACTAGAACAAACGTCCACGGTAGAGCTAGTGGAGGAATTTTATGTGGTGTCAAAAAAACTATAAATAGCAATTTTGTCACACTTATTTGTTTAGAAAATAGAATTATTTTTTATATTTTTAATGATAATTTAAAATACTCAGTAATTCCGGTGTAATTGAACTGTAATAACTGGCAGAGTGACTTTGATTGCTTAATTGATTTCGTGAACAACAATAATCTGGAGAACATCATGATCATTGGAGACCTAAACGCACGTATTGGGAGATATCAGAATCCTTCAAATTATGAATTACTGTCGCAAAACGTACTTAATGCGGCTAGAAACTCCAAAGATGAACAGTTTAATAGGAACGGACGACTTCTTATCGAATTCTTTGAAAACTTTGGACTATTTGTACTGAATGGTGCGACTACAGGGGACGAATATGGAGAGTTTACCTTTATCAGCGGGCAAGGACAGTCAGTGATCGATATTTGCGCAGTATCAACAGGTTGGCTAAATACCACCCCAGACTTCAAAGTCGGCATAGCGAACTTCTCTGCACACCTTCCAATAGAATTCAGCGTTAATTTCTTTGATGTAGCTAGCCAAAGTATCTCAAATAATTTCCAAAAGTTAAGGTGGAAAGAAAACAGTGCCACGGTTTACAAATCTCTCTTGGATCGTCATTTAAGCTCCCTCCCTCCCCATGCCACAACCGGAGTAGAACATTTAGATGAACGAATAACAAGTGTAATTCATATCTCAGCGCCATTTGCTCACAATAACAACTCTAACTCTTTTACTCCTAAGAACTTATGGTTTGATAATGATTGCAAGAAGCTCCGCAGCCTATCATTTGTGTATCTCAAACTATTTCGATCTACAAATGCATCGCTCTTCAAAAGTATTTACCTTCACGTAAATAAGGAGTACAAGACTTTATGCGCAGCAAAAAGAAAAGATCACAATACTAGTCTAGCGAGGAAGCTTGTAGATTGTAAAAACTCGAAAGTTTTCTAGGATAACATTCGCGAGCTAGGAGGTCGTTGTCGACATTCGGTGAATACTCTCGCAGCTGAGACACTAGCGACTCATTTTAAAACGCTTTTGTCGGCCGACGTGAATCTCCATTCCTTCTCTTATGCTCTCCCCAATTTTATTGTCGATGAACTGGATGGTCCAATACTATTACGTGAACTCGAATCAACTTTACGAAAAATGAAAAATAATAAAGCACCTGGTATCGATGGAATTCCAGTAGAATTTTACAAAAATGGTACTGAGCAATTGAAAAATTATCTTCTTCGTTACTTCAACCGATTACATGATGAGTCTCATGTTCCAAACAATCTAAACAAAGCAGTTATTTTTGCAATTTATAAGAGTGGAGATGTGAACCAGCCAGAGAACTACAGAGGCATATCTATTCTTAGCTCATTAAGGAAGATCTTCACTTCAATACTCTACGAACGCCTGACCAATTGGATTGAGGACAAAAACCTTCTCAGTATGTTCCAAGCCGGTTTTCGAGCGGGTTACTCAACGCTGGACCATATATTTGCGTTAACAAGTATTGCCAAGAAATGTATTGATAAAAAGAAAAAAATATACGCTTGTTTCGTTGACTTCAAAGCTGCATTTGACAAGGTGAATAGACAAGCATTGTTGTACAAGCTTTCAATGTTTGGAATCTCTCGGAAATTCTTGCAGCTATGCTTCAGCTTCCTTACCTCGTCGACTGCTTCGGTATGGGATGGATCGCATCTCTCAGATTGGTTTGAAACGACAGCAGGTGTCCCACAAGGCTGCATTTTAAGCCCAATCATCTTCGCTTTATTTATTGATGATATTTCCGATGTTCTTCCAGGAGGAATATCTTTTGCCGACATACAAGTAAAAGTTTTACTCTATGCTGATGATCTAGTATTGCTGGCGGAAAACCCTTTCACTCTACAGCTTCAAATTAACAGGTTAAAGACATTCTGCGAGAAATGGGGGTTAGTTGTCAATACTAGCAAAACTAAGGTGATGATATTTGAGACCCGTCAAAGAAGAAGGCTCCCCGAAGAGAATTGGCTACTAAATAATATTGCTATTGAAGTGGTGCAGGAATTTAAGTACCTGGGAGTTTTAATCACACACAACCTTAACTTCGCGAATCATGTTAAGAATAAAAGTAATGAGGCTAAATTGGCTTTGAGCATAATGTGGCCCAAGTTCTTTGCGAACCAAGAAATTGATCTGGTGTCAAAATACCGTGTGTTTCGTGCGACTGTGAATACATGCATGTGCTATGGTACGCCGGTTTTCGGATATACTTATATAGAGGCGTTCGAAGCAGTACAAAGATATTTCTTCAAGCGCTTATTTAACTTGCCAAATTGAACGCCAAATTATGCTATCTACGTTGAATCTGGATTATCACCTCTTTACATTGAAAATCTGAAATCAAACTCCGACTATTTAATAAGAGTGATGAGAAGAAGCGGAAGAAGTCTTCATAAATCAATCATGGTAAGATTGTTGCAAACGAGGGCTTCACCATTCAAGGATTGGAACGAGTTAGCCCTAGCTCACGGAACTAATCTTCCCCTGAGTGAAACAAACGTTGGTAAATGGCCGGGTTTTTTAGCGAAGGTCATCGCTAAAATAGATGATAAAATTTACACCCAGCATCTATCTAGAGCAAACGAAACAACATCTAGAAATATATATAAGAACCTCAATCACCAGTTGCCCTCGGAAACGAATTATTTCTCTACTGAATTTTCGGCCGAAGCTATAAGCTACATATTCAGAGCTCGTGTCGAACTGTTAAACTTAAACTTTAGGCCCCACCGAGCTGACTTGCCACAAATTTGCGATCTTTGCAACAGAAGAGAGAATGAAGATACCATCCATTTTATTGCGATCTGTCCAATACTGCAGGAAATCAGACGATTGTATTTTGAATCAAGTCATCTCACCCTAGATCGACTCAATGAAATACTCAATGGAGCGCTAGGATTGTCTACCCTCTTTAAGTACTGCAAACACGCTTTAGCTTATCGAAATAGTTATGTAACTTAAAACAGCAGTTGCTGCAGTTCAAGCACCAACATTTCTGTTGATATCTTTTGTGTTTCAAATCACTTTAAAATTGAAAACGTATAATTATATTTCTGTTTCAAATCATTTCAAAATTGGTATCCTCTTGTGTTTCAAATCATACTAAAATTGTTTAATTTATTAATTGAATTGTGTAAATCTAAGTTTGAGTTACTTTATGCTTTTTTGAGTTTGTATACACTTTAATTTCGTATTTGAAAAAAAAACTGTAACTTTTATATATTTTATAACTTTTTTTTATTCTTTATAACACTTAATGAAATGTCATATCAGGCAGACGGCAGAATAAGCCATGTCATTATTCTTAGAAAAGAAATATTGTGAATCAAAATTTTTTGTTAATAAAGAAGTTATCTATCTATCTATCTATCTATCTAGTTAAGGACTTTGTGTACCTGGGATCAGCTATCAACTCAGACAACAACACCAGCGCTGAAATCAAACGAAGAATCACTCTTACCAATCGCTGCTTCTTTGGACCTAGAAGGCAATTGAGAAGGACGAGCAACTGAAGTCTCTCATCATCCCAGTCCTTATGTATGCTGTAGAGACATGGACCATGATAACATCTGATGAAAACGCTTTGGGCTGCTTTGAGAGAAAAATTATTCGAGTGATTTTTGGTCCTGTCTGCATTAATTGAGAAAAAGGAGACAATGATTCAACCAAGAACCGTACGAGCTGTACAGCGACACTGACCTAGCCAGAAAAAAAAAGGTCCAAAGACTTAGATGGTTGGTAATGCTGCGGCTAGTAGAGTCTTCCAATCCAACCCGAAAGGACGTCGCAGAAGAGGGAGACCACGACTACGGTGGAGCACACAGGTGTAAGAGGACCTGAACCAACTTGGCAGGCGAAACTGGAGACAGCTGGCTGGAAAGTTTGTTGGGTGAGGCCCTCCTCCGACCTGGACTGTAGCGCCACCATAAGTAAGTAAGTAAGTCCTTTATTATTTTTAAGTCAAGAAAGGGAATTGAGTCGTTGTTTTCTATTTCAATTGTAATGTTTATTTTGCAGTGATATTCATTGAGTGTTTCCAATATTCTTCGGGTCATCTTTGGCGCCGCCGCGCCGTGTGTGCATTGAAGGGGAATGGCGAAGAAGATATAACAGCGAACTTTACGGGTTGTACAACGACATGGACCTAGCCAGAATTGTCAAGATCCAGAGACTGAGATGGGTCGGTCATTTAGAGCGGATGGACACCAATGCTCCGGCCTGGAAATATTTCGCACCATTCCCGAGGGTCGTAGGAGGAGAGGAAGACCGCGTGGCGCACTCAAGTGGAAGAGGACCTCAATCAACTGGGAGTGCAAAACTAGAGACAGCTAGCTAGGGACCGAGCTGGCTGGCTGGATTGAGGCCCAAGTACGCAACAAATATCCTTGGTTATTAAACCAACTTTTGAAAGGAGATTGTTAAGACTTTCACTCAAAAAAACCGTTTCATTAAATGACAATACAAAAAGTTTGTAATTCAAATAATCAATACAGAAGCAAATTTAACATGAATTTTGTTTGTTGTTTTTGTTTTTCTTATAAATATACAAAATTTTAAATAAACCTGTAAAAATTTTAGTGTAGATAGTACAGACCGGAAATAAAGTTTGACTCATAATAAATACGTAAGCACCTAAACGTTGGTTCTTTAAATTGTGGTTAATTCTGTTAATCGGTTATTTATTTATTTTATATTCTTTAATACTTCCGTGTAATCGACTTATGTGATAATAATTGTTTTCTTACAATAACAAAATTTAAGGAAATAAACATTAATTGTATTTTTTCACCTGACACTCAGCACAATTGTAATAGTTTTCCCATTTACAAATCTAATGCATATTTTATTCTAAAGTTTCGATTAAGATTTGATTTTATTGCATTGTAATCGGTTATTCTGTTAAACAGTCATAATAACTTGAGGCACTGATTGATAGTATTGTGGAAGTGTTTATTTTTGTTTTTTGTTTTTTTAATTTTAATTAGTTTCAACAAAATCTTATTGCATGTGCGTTTATTGACGAGCTTCATATCAAAATAAAATTATAATACAAATGAAGCTTAAAAAGCAAATGGACAGGAAAAAACAATCAATGTACGAGAACTGTAAGAGAATGCAGTATTGCAGTAAAAAGATTTAAAAGACTGACAGCAATATCGTCGTATCCAATCGTAAGAAAATTCTATCCGATTTGTACGAAACCCAAGATTAAATAAGTAACATAAGTTACATATTTAATCTTTGAACGAAACAAACGAATTTGGTATCGTCCTAACGGTTCCGATTGTTAAATCGTACATACCTCAGAAAAATAAATCAAATTTGCGTTGAAATGTCAAACTCAGAGTAACGCATCACGATTTCGACGCATAGCGATTATTTTGTTGTATGCGTCTCCGATTGTTCCGACAGCTAAATTGTATCGGAACATTTGCGGAACGTCATGCGTCAATCGGCCCAATCGAGGTAACCGTCGAAGCGGAATTTTCTCCGAATCGGAGACATTTTGCTTTTCGGAGAACTACCTCGAAGCAAAATTCGGAGGTAATCGGAGAAAATTCCGCTCCGACGATTAGCTCGATTGAGCTGAATATTTCCTTAACGAAATGGATACCATGACCAAAATAAATGTTACGATCAGAACTTTCCTATGATCGTAAGTTTCTCTGAACGGATACGACGATAGGGCTGTTATTTTTTTGAGTATTTTGACTTCATGTCAGTAATTAAGTTTTAAGGAAAATTCGCAGTTAATTTTGAAGTCTTTTGTACACAAATCATTTAGAGCAGTTAAATGACTTGAAGTCAAAAGTCTTTTCCACTCTTTGCAGTCATTTGACTGCTTTTGTAGCCTTTTAACTGCTTGCAAGTCTTTGAACTGCTTTTGCAGCCTTTTAAAAAACTTCAAAGCAGGCGTTGAGGCGCCTGTAGTCACCGCAGGGCCGAATCTTGCCATTCTTCTTTGTAACGATGTGCAGTGGGCTGGCCCAGGAACATCGCGAAAGTCGACATATGCCCTCTCTGACCATACGATGGAACTCTTCCTTCGCTTGCATATAAAATCTTGGTGGTATTGGTCTTGCGGAGCGCAAAATGGTAGTATCAGGTTGCGTTGTTTATTTTTTACTAAAAAAGTTGATATTGCGGCTTCACTGTGTACAAGAAAACGGTGTGGCCGGAAATTTTGTTATGAATAAAGAAGTGATTCGACTTACCAGCAACTGAAAAAGCCTCACCTAAAGTTGCTGGTGGGCGTTTGCCTGCTTAAACGCACAAGGTGAATTGCATCGTTTCGCTTTCGCTCCATAGCGAGGATGATACCAACAGTGAGCGTGACATCGGCCGACTTCTGACATCTGAAGACCACTGGCTGTTGATTGGTAATTAGTATTACGTTTGATTGCTTCGTAAGTTATCTTTCGACGGTTCTTAGTCTCTTCAGGATGGCTTTCATGTTATCATTGTCCTAAAACGAGGATGAAGCTGGAGATGATAAGGCAGCGATTGCAACTTACGCGAGCTGATTGAGCTCCACCAGTAACGGATGAAAGTATCGCTGTAATGTGCGAGGGTAAACGTGTCATCCACATGACTTTTATGACTGCGTCCGGAGTGCCTGAAGTACCTGGCGAGGTCTCGAATACGACGAAGCAGTTTGAGAGGGCTGTGGATTCACCCAAGTCGAAACCTTCGATAAGAAGCTGCATTCTCTGCCCGTCATTTTTTTTCGTATACTTTCATGAGCCATTAATTAAGCTTCGTGTACTTGTTGGTAGCTGGTGGAGTCAAGCGTATATCCGAGACTTGCTCGAGGTCTCTTCGGTCGAGATTGGCGACGACGTTACTAGAATTTAGTGTCGTTTGGTTTCGAGGCCGAAAGTATCGCCTCCAACTGAGCAAACCAAAGGGATGGTCTTTCTTGCCAAAATTGGGGCAATCGCGCCGGAGTTTACGTGTTTCTTTATCGTCCCCTCGTGCGTCGTCTGACATGTTTTGTGTCGATATTGTTATGGCAAGTTGTATTAAAATAGTCCTTTCAGGCGTATTTGCCTGAAAATCGACATGGGCTTCTTATCTCAGCCTTTTTTTTTTGTCGCACGATGTTGATAAAGCACAATTAAAATGCCGGTGGATGTTGCCGATAATTCGAATATTATAATTTTACAAATAGAAAGTGTCCCGTAGCTTAGTGGTTAGGTTCGTTGGCTACTAAACAGAACGTTGTGGGTTCGAGTCCTACTCATGCTCAAAGTTTTTATTTCATCTTAGGCGGGCACTGCCTCTGGCGAAGAATTGACAAAACGCTCCAAGAGTATCAATCTGTCAGGAAAAAGTGCTTCTCAACTTTGCCGTTCGGAATTGGCGTTAAATCAAAGGTCCCCTCAATTCTTCACACGCACCCAGACAATTGTTGATGAGAGTAAGTCACTTAGGCCTTGATTCTTCAACAGCTGTCGCGCCACTATTTATTAAATATTAATTTTACAAATACAAGCGGTGATGTGAAGAGAGAAAAGAGTGAGCGCAAACTTTAATAAAATGTTCAAACTAGGCGTGACCAATGTAATGGTCCCAAATAAATTAAACTTTATAAATTTAAAAATCTATTTATTTAAGACTATTCACTTAACTTTACTTTAGCTGCGTTTTATTATCACGGTGATCTGATCCGGAACAGATTATGAAAATAAAACAGCTTCTACCATCAATTTCTCTTTTACTTCGAGTTTGGCAGATGTTTGTATTTTTTTTTTTTTTCATTCCGATCGAAGTTGCCCTACGACATTTTTTTAAACGATTATTATGTTGTTTTTTTAGGGGAAAAGTTTTTGCTATGTAATTGAAACATATTTCATTACCGGATAGATGAATGTGTGAAAATGGCAGCACGGTTTTTATTGAAAATATACGCCAACGTTTCAACTGGTGTGCGGAAGAAGAACTAATTTTTGGATCACAAAAATTGATCCAAGTGAAAAGCAGGATCTCATTTTGTTGTTGTTACACATATAAATCAATGATCTGATCTGGATCATGGTGATAATAAAACGCAGCGTTTGATCAAATTTATAATTTACAATATTAATTTATTTATTCACACCACTGCTGCTGCTGCTGCTGCTGCTGCCGGTCGTAGTCAGAGACACTGATCAGTTATAACAAGATTGGAAACCTGCCTACGTTTTACCCTCCAAATACCACAAAACTTATTTTTTTCATACACACACAGGAGTCAAACTTGCTTTTTATTGCAATTGTATCATTAGCTGCGTTTTATGATCACGATGATCTGATCCGGATCAGATCATGAAAATAAAACAGCTTCTATCATCAATTTCTCTTTCACTTCGAGATTGGCAGATGTTTGTATTTTTTTCTTTTTTTCATTCCGATCGAAGTTGCCCTACGACATTTTTTTTCAACGATTATTATGTTGTTTCTTTAGGGGAAAAGTTTTTGATAAGTAATTGAAAAATATTTCAAAATAGAAAGTGTGAAAGTGGCAGCACGGTTTTTATTGAAAATATACGCCAACGTTTCAACTTGTGTGCGGAAGAAGAACTAATTTTTGGATCACAAAAATTGATCCAAGTGAAAAGCAGGATTTCATTTTGTTGTTGTTACACATATAAATCAATGATCTGATCTGGATCATTGTGATTATAAAACGCAGCTATTATTACAATAAAACGCATACTCTTACAGCTAACCTGCTTTTTTTTATAGTTTGTATACACGCATACTCTTACAGCTAACCTGTTCCCTTAGCTTGTAGGCAAATGTCATTTTGACAGCAAGCTTTCTCATCTTGTTATAACTGATCAGTGGTCAGAGATCAGAAAAGAATGGGAATGCCACTCCTTCTCAGGGACAAAAAAAAAAAACTGATATAAATGTGCATCTGTCACTTTGAGAAAGAGTGTCAGCTGTTGGGCGCTTTCAAGAAAGCGTTATTATAGCACGTTCAACTACTGAATATCGTCACAACTTCAAAATTAACTGCGATTTTTTTTTTCGAAGTCAAAGTATTGCAATAAAATTTTAGTTAAATGAATGGGACTTTTGACGCTGCAATACCAAATGATAGCATTCTTTTACAGCTCTGCAATGAAACAATGAACACTTACATAAATACAAAATTTGAAATAAATACAGTGCCTTGCATAAGTATAACCGCACCCGAAAAAAGGCATTTAAAAGAAAACCTACAATAGGAGTGACTCCTTACTATTTTTTTTTATTGGGTTGCATCACTGATCAAACAAATTGAGAAGAAAATAAAGTACCGTTATTTTCCTCTCCTGGTGTTTAAAAATTAAAAACAGATTTTAATGTATTGCAAAAATATAACCGCACAATGCAAATCTCTTTCAAGCTGCATTCAGTCAAGTGCTTTCAAATAAAAAACAACAATGCCACGTGGTACGTATTTAAGCGAAATCGAAAAAGGCATAATCTTAGCTTTTCGGTCAAGCGGCCTAAGTCTTAGGGCTATTGGAAGACGAAAATCACGATCGGATCGTGTCGTTCGAAGTTTTTTTAAACATCCAGAATCTTATGGGACAAAAATAAGACCCGGGCGTCCGCAGAAGCTGACACGTCGCGACAAGAGACGTTTAATCAATGCTGCATCCAATTCGGTGTATTCTTTGTCGGAATTTCGTAACGAATTGGGTTTAGGAGTTTCGGTTTCAACCGTTTCTCGTGCTTTAAAAAGCAGTGGAGTGATTGTTCGGGGAAAATGGCTCCAACTCCAAATTAACAGCAGCCCACAAACAAAAAAGATTGGAATTTGCCTGCCAAAACATAAATCGGAATTGGAAAACCGTAAGTGACTTTCTATTAATCTACACTAAAATCTCGTTATTCCAAAATGGCATACTGGAATGAATGTTTTTTATTAGGTTATTTTTATTTATGAAAAAAAGTTTAATCTCGATGGACCAGATGGTTTTAGCGGATATTGGAACGATTTGAGGAAAGAGAAAAAGTTTTTTTTTTCAAGAGGAATTTTGGTGGTGGTAGCTGTATGGTTTGGGGGGCCTTCTGCGAGCGTGGTAAGCTTGCACTTGCCTTCACCTCTACCAGAACGAACAGTTCTGACTACACTTCGGTCCTTGAGGAGAATTTGGTACCTTATTTAAGCAATTTCGCCGAGTTGAGCATGTCTTCCAGCAAGATAATGCCCCAATTCATGTAAGTCGTCAAAGTTCGGATTGATTCGAATAGAAAAACATTAATTTGATGGAGTGGCCGTCACATTCTGCAGATTGCAACCCCATCGAAAATCTTTGGGGAATTTTAACTCGCAAAATTTATGCCCATAATAAGCAATTTGCTAGATTTGCTGAGCTGTGAGGCAGTTGTGACAGAATGGAACGCTTTAGACGACTTCATATTGAAAAATCTAGTTAATAGTATGCCAAAAAGAATTCCAGGGTTGGTGGAAAATAGAGGCAACAAAATTGCTTATTCAATTTTTGTTAAAAATGAACCTAAAAAAAAAATACATACATTAAAATCTGTTTTTAATTTTAAAACACCAGGAGAGGAAAATAACGGTACTTTATTTTCTTTCTTATCAATTTGCTTGATCAGTGATGCAACTCAATAAAAAAAAATAGTAAGGAGTCACTCCTATTGTAGGTTTTCTTTTAAATGCATTTTTCCGGGTGCGGTTATACTTATGCAAGGCACTGTATTAATTGAAATTGTTTCTATTTCGGTATTCCATTTTTTCTTTTTTTTTTTATTAGTTGCAAGTTATTTGTTTTTATTTATTTGCACATAAATACACAGATTTTTAAATTTATTGTTCTTTGAAACTAGCTTCAGATTTGTTCCTTTTTTAGAAGTATTTTTTTGTTTGTGTTAATTTTAACTAACTTACATAAGGATAAACACATTTTTTAAACTAATTTACATGACATAAGGATTAAACTATAAAAAAAAAACAAACGAAATGCGCATATTTGCGGGATAGCAGGTTTCAGCTGTCCCCTAGAAAATTTTCTTTAAATTCGATACCTGATGATAAACATGACTTGGGTAGTATGGTTTGATTTGATAAAACTGACGTTGGTGCAATTAAATTAGCATTTATATTTTTGATTGGATTAATTATTGTTATTGGATTTATTCGTTGGTGCGAAGACATTTCTGGCGGAACATTTGACGATGAAGGTGATTCATGATTCAATTGTGGATGTTTTATTCCTGATAATGGTAATGGTAATGGTGGTGATGGTGGCGATTGCTGAGGCTGAGGCATAGCTATAGGCAACAATGTCGATGTAGTAGCTGTTGATGTATTAGGCAAATGTGATGAAGGCAATTCTAATATTGAATGAAATTTATTACCAAATTTGTTGTTTTTTTGTGATGAGCTTGAATCAATAATAATACTCGATTGGCTTTGAGCCAAACTACCATCATTTTCCGATGAAAATTCATCAAAAATTGTCTCTTCGTTTATAGCCGATTCATAATATGATTCTGAAAATATATCAGACAAACTTAAATTCTCATCGAGATTATTATCAAGTTGATTATCACTACCAACAACTTTAACAACATCAAAAAAACTATTAAGTACACTATTTTCAGGTGCTTTCATGTCAATTTGATGTTCAGCACTGATTTCGGCATATGATGTTGGCGATGGTTTATCATAATCATTTGCTGCAATGGAATTTGATAAATCCGATAATGGCGGCCATTTTGTATTTTTTCGTAATTCATTTTCAACAGTTAAATATTTACGATGAGATTTTTCAATATTACTAAAACGATGACGTAGTTTCTTAAATAGCAAATATTCAACAATAACCGCTTCGAGAATTAAACTAACAATAAAATTGACAATACCGTAAATAACCAATAGAAATCGAAAATTTTGATCCGGTGGCATATGAAGTTCGAAACTATCAGCTAACCATTTAGCTGGATAAACAGTTAGATAAATAACAAATGTCAAATTAATGAGCAAACTTAAACAGAATGGTAAATTAGATATGATTGATTTGCGATAGGGGGCGCCTTTAGAGAATACAAATGCTAATATAATATATTGGAAGCACGATATGACAAACATTGTATAATTTTCTTGACAACCCAAATGATTGCCATCCGAGTTTTTATCTGGCTGGAAGGGTGTAAACCAGCTTTGATTTTGTAAATATAACCAACCGGCTAATTGAAAGGCTATAACAACAAGTAAATGAAGTATAATGGAAGCCATTGGTGTAAGTGATATAAGTGAATTGAGGGGTGGTTGTTTAACAAGTGGGCCATCGTAGGCGTGTGTTTTACCAAAAAAGAATGCAAAAATTGATATTAGGCCAAGATCGATGTACAAAAATTGTTTGTCTGTTAAATTCGAATCAATCGAATATAAAATTAATACAGATATGAATTGAACCAGCGAATAGGCTGCCATAAATTTAAAAATACCAAATGAGGTAACCAAAGCGGCACGACCTTCTCGTATGACATTTGGTACACAAGCAATTGTCGGATTGCGTGATGTAAATGGTGATGCAATCGACGATTCGGCTTCGGATAGGGATATACCAGTGTGGGCTACCTTTAACGCGCCACAATCATTCGCACCATCACCACACATAGCCACATAATAATTGACATCTTGTAATTCCATGATGAGTGATTGTTTTTGGTCGGGTGACATGCGTGCAAAAATAGCACCACGTGTTACAAATCGTTGTACATATTCTGGAAAATGTTCGCGAACAATTGACCAGGTTTTACCAACCATCGCAAAGCGATAGTTATTGCTCAAAAAATCTGGAAACATTTTCTTTTCATTAAATATCGATTTGCCATTAGCTTTAACATTTGTCGTTGTTGGATCTGTTAATCCCAATTCAACATCTCTGTGTGTCCATGTATCACAGGTTTCCAAACTAGCTATGCTACTGCTGTTCGTATGAAGCGAATTAAAATCACCATTTCCATTTTGTATAGGTGGTTCATTTGGGGTTACAGCTCCAATTAAATTATAATAAAGCTCAAATTTATTATTATTTTCAGGATTGACACGGATATTGACTGTGATTACACTTTGTTTTTTACCCACAATACCACAATCTTTGGCTACACTTAAGGCTGTTAATATATTATCACCGGTTACCATGATTGTACGAATATTAGCCAGTGTCAAACACTTGATGACTTCAGTAGTGTCGGGTTTTAAGCGATTTTCAAGTATAACAAACCCGAGGAATTCCAAATCACATTCAATTTTATCACGTCCGATTCTTTGAACCTTGGGATATGTCATTTTCTTTTCTAACGATTTATATGCTAATGCGATTATACGAAATCCTTGCTGGGCATATATGTCTAATTGGGAGAAATAGTTTTCAGGTATTGATGATGGATTTGACAGTGTGTGAATCATTTCGGGTGAACCCTTGCAATATACATTGAAATGGTTGTCTGTTAGACGACGTGTAATGACAGACATTCGTTGTAAGGCTGATGTGAAGGGGAATTCTCGTACAATACCAATATCATTCGATGTACCGACATCAGCAAACAGATCATCCACGGAGCCTCTCTGGAAATCAACTTCAATGCTGTCTGTGCTCATGGTCTCTGAAAAAAAGATAGCAGCATGTAATTGCGATAAGTTCTATGAATGTCTTGATTAGATTTCGTGTATGCTTTTTTTTTTTTATGATTTGCACCCACTCAAGAGATTTTTATACCCTTTTTAGGGGAGAGACACAGTGAGTGCATTAGGAAGAAGAAAGGAGGTGTCGGTGTACATTGGTCTTAAATTCTTGAACATTGTTATGACTGGGAAAGACAGAGTGTGGAAGAGAGTTCCACATTCGCGTAGTGCGGCTAAGAAATGATTCTCTATACTTAAGAGTACGTCCGAAGTTGGGCTCGAGGGTGAACTGATGTGCATTCCTGGAGGTGCGGGTATTACAGTTGAATATCTTAAGGGGACTAATGCAGCTGGCTTTTTCACTAGAGCAATTACCGTTGAAGTAACGATAAAACAAGGAGAGACACAAAACGTTACGACGGTGTTCCAGTGAAGTGAATGAGTTAGTGATCTCTCTATCACCAATCATTCTTACAGCTCTTTTTTGTATTCCATCCAATACATACTTAAGTAAGTAGCTGGAGCACCAGCCCAGAGATGTGAATTGTACACAAGCTTTGGACGGATATAGGTTTTATAGATAATAGCCAGATCAATCAGAGGACTTCAATCAACTTGGAGTGCAAAACTGGATACAACTAGCTAAGGACCGAGCTAGCTGGCGGAGACTGTTGATTGAGGCCCAAGTCCACAACGGACTATAGCGCACACCTTAAGTAAGTAAGATAGTAAGCCAGATCAATCGGGTAGAAAAATTTCACCGTCTTGAGAAACCCAAACATCTTGCGGCATTTTTGGCGACATCGCGTATGTGCTCGGTCCACAAGAGGTGGGTAGTGATGCACATACCGAGAATCTCGAGATGTTCGGTCTCATAGATGCAAGTTCCACTCATGGACAGTGACAAGAGTGGTATGTCTTGCTTTAACGGTACAAGACTGCATTGAGTTTCCGAAGCATTAAACCAAAGACCATATAACAAGCAAAGATGTCGCACGTAGAACAAAAATCTGTGCCTGCTTTTTTCCACCATCCCTTTTTTACAATGGGTCCAAAACATGAGTCTAGGAATTAGAAACATTTCACATGTTGTGGATACTCACTGTGCGAAAAAGAGCGTTGCTATTTATACTGAAAAGGTAGAGGGAGAAACAATGTATTTCATGTTTATGAGTAGAAAAAACAACAAACAAAACCTATGCTTTTTCAATGGGTCCGAAACATTGTTGCTAGATTTGTAATAATTTTATGAAGCAGAAGAGAGAAAAATGATTTTTTTGTCATATGCACAAGCAAGTTAGGTTGATCATTGATGATCGAGTTAAATGAAAGAAGGATGAGTTGATGTCCTACACCTGTATGTGTATTCATATTTCATATTGCGTCTAGGTGATTTTGTTTTTGTAAGCTTCGTAGAAAAATTGAGAACGTATTTTGTTTATTTTTTTTTTTTTCTTGAAGGATAAAAAAACTTGAAAAGTGAGTTTTGATCTGAATTGATGAATGTTCTTGGACAACGACTTGTTGCAGTTTTGCTTTTTTTTTTGTTTTTGCTTCTTGGGGTTGGTTGTGAATTGTGATTTGAAAATCATATTCATTCACATAATTTGAATGTAGGTCAAAAAAAGATTGACATATTGTTGTGATTTGTGAGGATTTATTTATACGTAAGTTAAGTGGGTAGGTATGTCTATGAATATTTGTATGTTTTTGATCTCAATAAAAATCCAAATTTTTTTGAATACAAAATATTATTTGAACAATATATACGTACTTTCAAAAAAAAAAAAAACTTTCGCTGATCGGACTTTCATTTTTCGAGAAAATCTAATAACAAAAAAACGGTTCTATCGGAGGTACCGTTTTGGAGAAATACAAACATCTTTTTTTACATAAAATGCATGAATGTTTAAAATAATAAAATTCGAGGAAGTTTAAAAAAATCGTAGGAGCCGTTTTGGAGAAAATTGAAAGTTTTGGTTTTTAGCCAAATAAATCGTATGGTGGCTACCCTAAATTTTGATCTAAAAACAAAAATAAAAAAATTGGGATATGACTTGTTGATCAAACCTCTAATTTTCAAATTTGAAGTCAATCGGACCAGTAGTTATGGCTGTAGATGCCAGTAAACTTTCCGACAGAGAGACAGACGGAATCGCCGGACCCACTTTTTTCGACTCCTCTATCATCGTAATATCATATCTCATCCTCATCTCAAATTTTTTTTTTTTTTTACGAATTCAATACTTGCCATATATTCTATATGTCGCAAGCACTCAGTACTCGATCAGCGATTGGCAAAAAATCACCAATTTTACAACATTCAAAATTATTTTCTCGAACTACAGTTTATTTGAACATTTTGAAGACTTGGAATTTTAGTTCAAAGCTACATTATATTCCTATATTTTTTGCAAGTATTTATATACTGCATTGTGCATGCAGTTAAAATTCACGAATAAAAATTTAAATTGAAATATGAAATATGTACCTCAAAAATAGATTCATTCTGAAAGAAATCGATGTCATAACATTTCTTAAGAAATTGTTGATTTTTAAATTTGTTTCTAATAAATCCTTGGAGCGGTTTTTTTTAAATTAATTTTGTATATACAGGGTGATTCACGAGCGTTGTGCCAAAAAGCTAGAGCGTGTAGGTTGAGTTGAGACAAGAAAAAAATCGTATGGGAGGGGGTTGGGTCTATTCGCCCCCGTTTAGCCAGTTTTCTGTTTTCGACTAAAAATTAACAATGGCATTGAATTTTTTAAACAAAATTAGTACTTAATTACATAAAATTTTGAAAAAACTTAGTTCAAAAGTGAGTTTTTTGTTTTTTTTTTTTTTTTAATTTTGAAAATTTTGAGTTTGAAAATTAATATTTTTTAAACTATTCGTTTAAACAATTTAATTTAAAAACAAAATGAAAGAAGATGTTTCTGGCTTTCCAAAAAGGTACAACATGATGTTGTAAACGAAGCCGTTGATTTCTAATATTTCTTTTTATAAAATAAGTCAATTTGTCAGAAAATTGCGCCTCCCGGCTAAACGGAGCGAATAGACCCCTCCCCCCCTCCCATACGATTTTTTTCTTGTCTCAACTCAACCTACACGCTCTAGCTTTTTGCCACAACGCTCGTGAATCACCCTGTATATCTACAAATTTTCGAAAATGTTTTAAAATTAATTTGGGTATGCAGTATTCAAGAATATGTAAATATAAATTTTATAAGCAAATTTCGATTTTTAATATTGATCTCTTTTTGGTATGCAGGATTTTGAAAAAAAAAGTTTTCAAATATTTTTTAAAAAACCAAAACAAAATTTGAAATTTTTTTGAACACAAATTTTTATTTGAGAAATATATGCGTAGTTTCAAAAAAGAAAACCGCTGATCTTAAAAAAAAAACCGTTTTATGAAAAGTACCGTTTTTCAGCAATACTGAAATATTTTCTTTTTTCATAAAATACATCAGTATTTTGAAAAAAAAATTCGAGGAAGTTTTAAAAAAATCGTAGGACCTGTTATTGAGAAAATTGTATAATGGCTGCCCTAAATTTTGGCATTAAAAAAAATTAAAAAATGACGCTCGCGAATTCCCTGAAACCTCTAATTTTCAAGTTTGAAGTCAATCGGACCAGTGGTTAAAACTGTAGGTGCGTTTACAGACAGACAAACTGACGGATTCGGCGGATCCACCTCTCTTCAATCTTCTCTTAAATCGTTATGTCATATTTGTCAAAATCTTAACCTTTTTTCGTACGAATTCAATACTTGCCATATACGCAAGTAAAAATGAAATGAAATGTACCTTTAACCTATTTTTCTCATTGAATTGATCCATTACCGACTTCAATAGTAATGAACCAAAAAGAACCAAAAGACTTTGCTAAGATCAAGAATTTACAAACATACTTAATTTACGCATAAATAAATCCTCACATCAATAAGTCAATATTTTTCTGACCTACATTTAAAATTAATTATGTGATTGAATACGATTTTCAAATCACAACCAACCCCAAGAAGTAAAAACAAAACAAAAGCAAAACCCATACCCAATATTTTCAAACTACCACAACTCATTATTCACGAACATAATCAAAACTCACTTTTCTAGGTTTTTTAACTTTCAAGAAAAAAAAAATATATATATAGAACTGGTTTGCATTTTTTTACGCAGCTAACATAAACAAAATCCCTAAGGCAATATGAATACACGTATGTATATGTGTAGGACATCAACTCACCGTCACCCTTCTTTCATTTAACTCGATCATCAACGATCAACCTAACTTGCTTGTGCATATGTCAAAAAAATCATTTTTCTCTCTTCTGCTTCATAAAATTATTACAAATCTAGCAACATTGGGGCATATGCATAAAAATCTAGTATTTACTAGTAGTAAATACTTCAAGTAAATACTAGATCAACAAGTAAAAGCTCAGATTTGTAGTATTTACTTCATTTGGTATGCATAAAAAAAAGTAAATGCTAGCTAGCATTTACTAGTAGTAAATACTAGATTCATCCAAGTAAAAACTATATATTGAAAAATAGTATGAATCGGAATACTGGACTTACAAAGTAACAAGAAAAGGTCTAAAAGGGTGAAATATCTATAGGAAAACCCTTTACTTAGCTTTAATTATTTTGATTTCATCACTTTGATCTGAAGTAATTGTTATTGATTTCATATATTCATTCGTTCTCTAATACTCAATTCATAGTCATGGCAAAAAACGAAAATAATAATTGTACGTTAGATTTTGTGAAAATGCTTGAGATGCATTCGGTTCTTTTGAGCAAGTCTCAAAAGCCTCAAATAAAAGTTGCTAAGGCTGAGGCATTGAAAATGTTAAGAACCGACTTCCAAAGCAAAACTGGTATTTTGATGGATGCTTATGTATTTCTCAGAATGCAAGTGGGGATTTTTAATCTCCACGTGTGTGCAATCCAAGGCTCCAATACAAGAAGAAAAGCTGTATTTTGAAAGCCAATCTTGTTTTGCAGCCAAATGTTCTTCATAAGTTGAAGAAAACTTTATCCAAACTGAAGCTTTCTTAACAATCGATTTTGCAACAAAATGAACAACTCTGCAAACAGTACTTCGGTGAAATCCTGTGTCTTCACCGACGCCAACCTGAAAGCCTGGATCGCCAACATACCTCAAAAAGATCCTCATTTTTTGTTCTGGGGACGGAGCTCCTCCTTTTCTTTCAGTTTCGGTTTCTCATTTTTACCAAAAAAATGTTGGATAAGCCATTCAACATTTTCTTTTTCAAAGCGGTAAAGCATTTTGAAATTATTTGTAGCTGGAGATCTTCGTTCCTAAACTTTTTCAGTGCAAAAACGCGGCAATTTCACAAGAATATTAAACCGATCGCCTTAAAAGTTGATTTGCAAATGAAAATGTTCGTTTCAAACACCCAAAAGTATTTCCTGGCAAATGTTCAAGCTGCTCTTTAGCAACTTGTGCAAATTGAAGTAAATACTAGTAGTAAAAGGTTTTTATGCATATCATTTTAAGTATTTACTACCAAAATTCATCCGTACCTAGTAAATACTTTTACTTCTAGTAAAGTATTTACTTGAAGTTTATGCATACGAAAAAAAGTAAATACTATCAAAATTGACTAGTAAAAGCATTTACTACCGTTATTGCATATGGCTCAATGTTTTGGACCCATTGAAAAGGCATAGGTTTTGTTGTTGTTTCCTCTACTCATAAACATGAAATACATTGTTTTTCCCTCTACCTTTTCACTATAAATAGCAACGCTCTTTTTCGCACAGTGTGTATCCACAACATGTGAAATGTTTCTAATTCCTAGACTCATGTTTTGGACCCATTGTAAAAAAGGGATGGTGGAAAAAAGCAGGCACAGATTTTTGTTCTACGTGCGACATCTTTGCTTGTTATATGGTGATTAAACTCTACACGGTTTTTAATTCTCCATAGTACAAGCTGTTAAAGTCAGAGTTTAACGAGCTTATCATATTTTGCCGTTGCAGTTATACATCCGAAGAGGAGGGATGTGAATAAGAAAAACTTATTGGATTAGAAGTAACAGACAAGAGATCATTAATTAAAATGAGAAAGAGGGTCGAAGACAAAACGGAGCCCTGAAGGACACCAGCATTTAAATTGTGGGTTTCAGACTTGAACCTGTCCAATGCAACTTGTATTGAACGGTTCGAAAGAAAGTTTCTAATCCAACGAAGAAGGGATTCATCGATACTGAAGGCACATTTTCGATAAAAGAGCAAGATGCCAGACTTTATCAAATGCCTTTGAAATATCAAGTACAACAATCTTGCTCTCTCCAAAACAATGTAAAGATTTGTTCCACTGTTCGGTGAGATAAACCATCAGGTCACCAGTGGACCTGTTGCTGCAAAAGCCGTACTGCCTGTCATTAAGAAGCTTTCGGTCTTCGAGATATTTCTTGAGCTGATAGTTAATCAGCGTTGCCATGACCTTAGCAAGAAGGGACGTAAGTGCAATCGGACGATAATTGGAGGGAGAAGAGGATTTGCCTTTTTTTGTGGTTGGCTGAACAAATGCAGTTTTCCAACTGCTCGGAAGAAGCCCAGGAGAATAAGATAGATAGAAAATTTTACTATTATGTTATCGATATTTCTTTAACATCGTTCTCTAGAAGATATTACAGAACTCCACCGCCAACACCAGAGGCACTATCTTCCAAAAATCTGTTCAACTTTGTTGCGCCTTTGTGAGAATTGAGACAGAAGCGGCAAAAATTGGTTAAGCGGTTACTGAGGAAAAAACGAAGTACATATATGCTGTCTTCCTTCCTTCCTTCCTCTAAGATGGACACCCAACATCGACGGCTCGGCGGACAGAACGTCACAATAGACGCATACAACTTCGAGGTTGTAGATGAGTTTGTCTACCTAGGCTCCGCTATAAACACGGGCAATAGCGCCGAGATCAGACCAACAATAACTCATGCTAATCGCTGTTTCTTTGGGCTAAGAAAGCAATTGAGTGGAAAAACACTCTCTCGAGCAACTAAGGTAAAATTTTACTAAACCTTCATCATCTCAGTCCAAATCAAAAAATCAGTCCAAAAACAAAATCGGATGAATGTGCTTTAGGCTGTTTCGGGAGGAAAGTTCTTCGGGTCATCTTTGGCCCCATGTGCATTGAAGGGGAATGGCTAAGAGGATATAACAGCGAACTTTACGGGTTGTACAACGACATGGACCTAGCCAGAATCGTCAAGGTCCAGAGACTCAGATGGCTCGGTCATTTAGAGCGGATGAAAACCAATGCTCCGGCCCGGAAAGCCTTCGACACTATTCCCAGGGGGACGTAAGAGGAGAGGAAGACCGCGACGCAGGTGGCGCAGTCAAGTGGAAGAGGACCTCAATCAACTGGAAGTGCGAAACTGGAGACAGCTAGCTAGGGACCGAGCTGGCTGGCAGAGACTGTTGATTGAGGCCCAAGTCCACAACGGACTGTAGCGCCACCGTAAGCAAGTAAGTAAGTTTTCGATATTTTGATATAAGAAATGGTATTGATACATACTTGATTTAGGCTGTCGAACAATTGTTGGGAAAAGTAAATCATACTTATTGCCATCAGGAACATTGGCATCTTCCAATATCCATCCAGTTGACTCAAACATTTTCAAATCCAATGGATCACCTTTTTTCTCGCCATTCATTATTGTTATTGAATGACACGTAACCATACCATATAAAAAGTGATCAAGTGGTAATCGATCAATTTGCTTTAGAGCTATTTGAAAATAATTTGTCGATGATTTGGGTACCACTCCCCACATATCAAGGCCATCTTCCGTAAGTGTTCCGGTCTGAAAAAAAAAAAAAAAAAAATGGTTTTATTTAGAAAAGAACACAAAAACGACGTAGAACGAACTTTATCAAAACAAACACAGTCAATGCTACCAGATACATTTATCGATCGTGGCGATATACAAAATATACTTTTCTTCTCTAGTCTTTGTTGTGCATAGAATCGACCAACAGTCATCGCAGCTGGAAGAGCTGGGGGTACAACAATTGTAATCAAATCTAACGATTCAACAGCAATTTTAAGAGCATCAACACCTCGATAAATCTGGAATCATCAAAAAACACACAAAATTAAAATACTTGATCAATTGCTAGAAGCTTTGAGCAAACCTTTGTGATAAGCGTATAGACAAAACCAATAAATGCAATGAGACCTAGGATTGTAATAAATTTATACGAATCCTGTTCAAATTTATAATCAACTGGCGGAGGGTACAATATTGATCGTATCAATCCGCCTTTAGCAGTGATGTTGCCGGTGTTGATGACAATTGCTAATACCTTCTCCGAACCAATATATCGGGTTTGGATGACCTTTGTACCACAAAATAATGTATGCCGGCTGTGTTCCTTCTTCTCAAATATCAAATCCCGTTTAATAGGTAACGGAGTTTTTGTCACTGGAACGCTCTCACCTGCAAAAGCATGTTATTAACAATTCAAAAAAATAAGAAACACAATTTTTATTCAATTTTTGTATGTACACTGCCGTTCAAAAGTTTGACACCACCATCACAGGGTTGCTTTATTTGAACGTGGCACTTGAGTTTATGAATGAAAATAGGATTTTTTTTACCTGCATTATTTTTTTTTATAATCAACGCGCACTCCACGGGGTAAGCCTTGACGTGGCGGAGCGGCTTACGGTAACTACTACTATGAAGCTTAGAGCTATGCGATCGCGAAACTTGATTTCGCAGAAGGGCCTCCCATGGTCGACAGGTCGAAGCGGAGTAGGCTGTTACTACCAATTACCCCACAACGAAGGAGTGTTCCCACCAAGGCACTCCCACCGAGGGACGGCAGCAAATGAATTTCTTCTTTGGAATCAACGGTGGCGTCTCCATTTCCAGCTAGGCCGAACTACTTGGTGAACACCTTTACGGGCTACTTCGACTTATTTGAAGCCCAGGCCGTAAAAGGAGCGGTTTTTCCGGCTCTTGCACTTGGAGTCACATCAAGTGCCTGGTACTCCAGGTTGGGGGTTGTGCGTTGGGGTGACTTCCCGACCACGGAGAAAAAATTTTATTTGCGAAGCAACAACAGGCCTCGGAAACGGACGGATACACTCAATGACTCAAAGATGGTATGATCGCCAATCATCTTGAATGCTCTTTTTTGAATACTGTCCAGAAGACTTAAGTATGTCGCTGGAACACCAGCCCAGACTTGACAGTTATTTTCAAGCTTAGGACGTATGTACATTTTGTAGATGATAGCCAGATCAGAAGGGGAAAAAATTTTCTTGCATCGTCTTAAGACACCTAAACATCTTGCGGCATTTTTGGCGACATCGCATATGTGTTCATTCCATAAAAGTGATGCACATACCGAGAATCTCGATATGTTCGGTCTCATTGATGCAGGTGGCACTCATGGACATGGTAGGGGAGGTATATCTCGCTTCAACGATACAAGACAGCATTGAGTTTTCGAGGCATCAAACTCTACACGGTTTTTTATTCTCCATAGTACAAGCTGTTAAAGTCAGAGTTTAATGAACTCATCATATTTTGCCATTGCAGTTCCACATCCGAAGAGGAGGGATGTGCATCTGGGAACGAATATGAAAAGCTAAGGGTACAACCGTCAGCGAAACAATGAATTGGATTAGAGGTTTAAGACAAGAGATCATTTATGAAAATGAGAAAGAGGGTCGGAGACAAAACGGAGCCCTGGGGCACACATTTATACACAGCATTTATATCGTGGGTTTCAGACTTGAACCTGTCCAACACAAAGATGTTTCTTAAGCAGATAATATATCAGCGCTTCCATGACTTTATAAAGAAGGGACGTTAGTGCATAATCGGACGAAAATTGGAGGGAGAGGAGGATTCGCCTTTTTTGGGTATAGGCTGGACAAATGCTGTTTTCCAACTGCTCCCAACGAGTCCAGAAGAATAGGATAGATGGAAAAGCTTACGCAAGGATTTTGTCAACGTGGAAGAACACCTCTTCAGAACAATAGCGGGGATACCATCCGGACCAACGGATTTGTGTATGTTGAGTTCTTTTAGGACTCTCGCTACAGCACGAGTGCGAAAGAAGATTTGTCCCATGGAATCATTGACGCGCTCAAGAACCGGGCGTGTCATGGCACTCTTTGGCCGCAATGAGTTGGCGACGAACTGCCTAGCAAAAAGGTTAGCTTTCGCGAGAAAGCTAACAACTGGAGTGTCATTGTCACTGAGCGTAGGGATCGAAGAAGAAGAATTCTTCAAATGATCAAAAATTCTTTTCGCCTTTGGGACATTGCAGTATTTTTTGCGGTAATCCTTGGTCATGTAAAAATTTGATCCGACGAATATGGGCATTGTAGGCCAGGAATTTTTTAAACTTGCTTCGGTTTTCCTCAGTTGGGTTGGCTCTTAAACACCGGAACTTTACTTCTTTTTCCCTGATAACCTTCTTACAGCTTGAGTCAAACTATGACTTTTCCTTGGGTTTGATGCTTTTAACCCTATTCGGGATAAAAGTTTTCATTTCCAAAATAATCATATTAGTAATCATATCTGCGCTGGAGTCTACGTCACTATCGAGGAAGCATAAAGACCAAGTTAATGCTGTCGACAAGAAAGGACTACCAACATCGACATCTTGGAGATAACGTCAACATAGACAGATTTAACTTCGAGGTAGTTAAGGAATTTGTCTACCTGGGATCCGCTATCAACTCAGACAACAACACCAACGCTGAAATCAAACGAAGAACCATCACTCTTGCCAATCGCTGCTTCTTTAGACTTAGAAGGCAATTGAGTAGTAAAGTCCTCTCCCGAGCAACTCACCCCGGTCCTCTTGTATGGTGCTGTTGTTTTATATATCTTTGAGGACAGACAAACGTATTTGTGGAACGTATATTTTATTAATAATCGATATAAATTTTTCAATACAAACATATACTAACATACATACATAGATTATTAAAACTAGAGTGTATTGGAGTGATATTACTTAAGTGTATTCTAATAACACCCCCTCTCAATCCAATAATCTCAACTCTTTACGGAGTAATTGAAAACGCATAGTTCCAAGCGACTTAGTAAAAATATCTGCAAGCTGTTTTTCTGTGCTCACATGTTGTATATCTAAAAGTCCATTTGCAACGTGATCTCTTATAAAATGATGTTTAACATCAATATGTTTCGATCTTTTACATTCGGAATTTCTTGACATAAAAATACATCCTTCATTGTCCTCATAAATAGGGATACTGTAAGTTGAATCTAGTATTTTCATATCAATAAGTATTCCTCGTATCCATATTGCTTCCGATGTAGCAGAGCTTAGCGCTATGTACTCTGCTTCACTGGACGATGTTGCAACCGTAGTTTGTTTCTTGCTTGACCACGATACACAATTGTTGAAAACCTTAAAGACATAACCACTAACGGATTTTCGATCAATGGTGTCTGATGCCCAGTCTGCGTCCGAGTACCCAAAAAATTTATTGTTGTTCGGATCTCGTTTGAATTGCAGTCGTAATGCTTTCCAGTGACTTTCTGTTGGATTTTGTTGAAAACGCCCCATGTATCCAATGTAATAACAGATATCTGGTCTTACACATAACATCAGATACATTAGACTTCCAAGCAGTTCTCGATATGGCTGAGTTGTTATTTGTCTGTCTTCAGGAATTTTGAATCCTTTTTCCATTGGTGTTGCATTCTGTCATGTTAAATTTGTTTAATATTTTGTCAATACTTGCTTCTTGTGATAAATACATGATCCCATCAGCTTTGTCGTATTCAATTTTGACTCCAAGAAAGTATTTAAGTTCACCACAATCCGACATCTCAAAATTTGCTGACAATTTCTTCTTCAGTTTTGTAATTCCAGATAATGATTTGCCAGCTACTAGTATGTCATCTACATAAAGTACTATATATAAAGGGTCTTCTTTGTCTAATTTTGTGTAGAGACAATAATCATATCTTGATCTTGTATATCCAAGTTGAATTAGAACAGTGTTGATCCTTTCATTCCAACACCGAGGACTTTGCTTAAGACCATATAAAGATTTATTTAATTTACATACCATGCTAGTGTTTACTATCAGACCTTCTGGTATGTCCATATAAAATATCTTCTTTTAGATGTCCGTGAAGAAAGGCAGTTTTTACGTCCATTTGATGAAAAAATAAATTGTTTTGGACTCCAACAGCAAGAACCAGTCGAATAGTTGTTAACTTTGCCACAGGTGCAAAAGTTTCTTCGTAATCAACACCATACTTTTGAAGAAACCCCTTAACAACCAAGCGCGCTTTAAATTTAACGGGTTTTCCATCTTCGTTCGGTTTTATTTTAAATACCCATTTTGATTTTAAAGGCTTTACCCCACCTGATTTCTTCACTAATTGCCAAACATTGTTTTTCTTTATAGAGTCCAGTTCTTCGTTTACAGCTTTGAACCATTCTTCTCGATGGACACTTCTTTCAATGTCGCTGTAATTTTCAGGAACATCATCAATATTAATGTCATCCGTTAATGCACTGTAGCAAATGTAGTCATCCATAAACTTTTTAGGAATATGACCTCGACTACTTCGTCTCAATTGTGTCGTCTGATTATTATTTGGTATTGGTTCTATGAATTCTTGATCACATTCTTCAAATTCTTCTTCACTTTGCTCTTCATTGGTATTTAATGTTTGTCCTTCCATGTTTTGATTTTGACTAATTGTATCTTCTTCGTTATCTAACTCATTTTCACGATTATTGTTTTCTTCTGTATTTGTATCACTTTCAAAAGTCGTATCTACAGGCATTTCATTTATTAAATTTTCTAATTCATACCAATTACTGCATATTGAAACATCTTGGTTTTTTTCTGTTTGTTCTGTTTCATCACAAATATCATAGGCATAACACATCTCATTAAATTTTACATCTCTAGCTATTATAACTTTCCTTTCATTAATATTCCATAGGCGATATCCATTTGGTGCGAAACCTATCATCATACACTCCATGCTCTTTGCATCCAGCTTGCTCCTCTTTTTGTTTGGTATCCAAGCGTAAGCCTTACAACCGAACAATCGAACTTTTTCAAGATCCGGCTTATTTCCAAACCAAAGTTCAGCAGGTGTTTTCTTTTCTTCTAATGCTTTAGTCGGACTTCGATTTATAATATAGGTGGAAAACAATGCAGCTTCTCCCCACATTTTCTTTGGAACTTTCGATTCAACAAGTAAAGAACGAATCTTTTCAACTAAACTTCTGTTGAACCGTTCTGCTTTACCGTTCTGTTGAGGTGAGTATGCAATTGTGTGTTCCAACTGAATTCCCTTTCGCACATAGTATGATTTTTGTTCAGATGAACAATATTCCGTACCTTGGTCACATCTGAGTGTTGATATCTTCAAATTGAATTTTGCTGTCACGAGTGCTTCATATTCTTTGAATTTTTCAAATACCTCGGACTTCTTTTTGAGTAAGTAAATATAAGTGAAGTGTGTATACTCATCTATAAAAGACACGAAATATTTAAAGCCATCATAAGTTGAAGGTGTAACTGGTCCGTGAACGTCACTATGAATTCTTTCTAGTGGTCTTTTGCATCTTTCGCGTATATGATTGAAGGGTTCCCGGCACTGTTTTGCCTTGACGCATACTTCGCAAAAACCAAAGTTTTTGATAGGACCTAATCCAGTTACAGCCCCACGTCGTTCCATTTCAATCAACGACTGTTGGTTTATGTGTCCGAGTCTTCTATGCCATATTTTACTATTGTCTTCAATACATAGATTGGCTGATGCTTGACATTTTCTCAGTTTAAGTTCATAAAGATTTCCTCTAGCCTCTGCAATAATTTTTTCTTGTTTCGTGTAAATAGTTGCCTTGTAATTATTGAATTTAACTTCAATTCCCGCATTGGTAAGACGGCTGACTGAAATTAAATTTGTCCGTAGATTCGGAACATACAGCACATTCTTTAAAGTGACTAATGTTCCTCCTCTAGTGTAGCCACAAATCTCACCAACTTCGGATGCAGTTTAATCCTCTTCATCCTTCGCAACATTTATTTTTAACGTTGTCTTCAACATTTCGATTTTTGCAAATAAACTTCTTTCATTTGCAAGATGATCACTTGATCCTGAATCAAGCATGAAAGACATATAATTATTTACCTGATTTTTGCTTCGATTCACCATGAAGCAAACACTGTTGTCATCAGAGTTATCTTCGCTTTGTTCCTTTGGAAAACTTGCAAAGTTAGCTTCTTTCTTGATTCTGCAGTTCGCCTTCATGTGCCCACGTCTTCCACAGTTGTGACACTTTCCATTGAATTTCCCATTGAAATTTCTATTTCTCTTCATGGCAAACGCACTCGGTTGTCTTGGTTCTTCTGTTGTTTCGGATCTGTCCATTCTTTTTCGCTCCTCCGCTAGCAATCTTTGCTTTGCAACTTGAATGGTGAGTTCCTCTTCCTTCATATTCTCGAGAGCAGTAACAAGAGGATCATAGCTCTCTGGTAATGTCAGGAACAGTTGTGAAACTAGGTCACTTTCAGCAAGGGTAGCACCGGCTGACTTCAGTTCCCTGACCAGACCATCAAACACAAGAAAATGATCCTTAAATTGTGTTAATTCCGATAGCTTGAGTCTTGCTAGCTGCTTCCGAATAATTGTTTGGCTTAATGTCGACTTCATTGCGAAAACATTTTCTAAGGCTTTCCACATATCCTTGGCAGTTTCTTTGTCCTTGACGTTATCCAAATAATCGTCCGAGATGCAACTGACGATTATTGATTTTGCCTTTTTATTCTTTTCATTGAATTTTTCCATATTCACCGCATTCTGAGCAATATCAGCAATGGGTATTGGAGCTGAACCAGTCACAGCTTCCAACACACCAACCATGTCCAGGTACATTTTTACACGAAAACTCCAGTTGTCGTACCCTTTTCCATTGAACTGCACGATT
The DNA here is from genome assembly GCA_920937365.1 of Sphaerophoria rueppellii. Classification (NCBI taxonomy): domain Eukaryota; kingdom Metazoa; phylum Arthropoda; class Insecta; order Diptera; family Syrphidae; genus Sphaerophoria; species Sphaerophoria rueppellii. The sequence goes on along the minus strand of CAKKXW010000006.1, from coordinate 4,958,082 downwards.
CCATTCGGAACTTCCTTTCGGTGGTCGCCCATAACCTGTTGTTTTATATATCTTTGAGGACAGACAAACGTATTTGTTGAACGTATATTTTATTAATAATCGATATAAATTTTTCAATACAAACATACATACATAGATTATTAAAACTAGAGTGTATTGGAGTGATATTACTTAAGTGTATTCTAATTACAGGTGCAGAGACATGGACCATGACAACATCTGATGAAAACCCTTTAAGCTGCTTTGAGAGAAAAAATTCTTCGAGTGATTTTTGGTCCTGTTGCATTAATGGAGAATGTTGACTTAACTCGAACACCATCCCCCTCATAATTCCAGAGACCGACTCAGTCGATAACCAAGCTTTACAACAAGAGGCCAGTATCTTTCCATGGAGAGATTGCTATCTCTCTTCGAATATTAACTGTAAAGTGAAAAACTTTCAACAATTGCTACTGGAACTTTTCGGACAGCATGTTCCTCTTAAAACTGTCACAATTCGTAAGAATAATTATCCTTGGTTCACTTTTGAGGTAAAATGGAAACATACAGCAACAAACTCTAATTGGATAAGTTATTGTCGTGCCCGTAATCTGTCGACCCTTATTACCCGAAGATCAAAGAGAAGATATTTCTTATCCTAATTAAGTATCTTTCAAGGTTCTAAAAAGCTACAGCTATGATTAATATTCTTGATGATATAAGAACAAAATATGATTCTGATTTCCTAACCGTTCTTTGTTTGCTAGATTTTTCCAAGGCCTTCGAACGGTGTTGATCATAATGTTCTCTGTGGAAAGCTTCGTTGGTATTTTGGCTTTAGCATTATGTCGGTAGAACTAATAAAACATTATCTGGCTGACCGCCAGTAAAGTGTTGCTCTCAATGGTATTTCTTCCGATTCCAGATCCTTTACAGCTGGAGTACCACAAGGCTCAATTTTGGGGCCAATCCTATTTTGCATGTTTATTAATGACCGGAGAGGACAGCTGTAAGTGTTCAATGTTCATCTCTATGCTGACAATGCCCAAGTATACCCCTTCCGTCAAACAGGTCTTATTGAATTGATCTCTAAAAGGCCCTACACCTATAGATGAGTGTCCTCACTCTTAACAACACTCAACTTCAATTTAGTGATGAAGTTACCAATCTTGGTTACAAACTTAACCAATCCCGATGAAAAACAACAAGACATGCCCTTTCACTTTTTTCAAGTATTAATGTTTTTTCCTAAAACTACAGTTTCGGGGTTAAATAAAACTCGATATTTTTTTTTTTAATTTCAAAAGTGGTCTCAAACTTTTGACCGGTAGTGTAGGTTTTTCCAGATAGCTTACCTGTAAGCATTGACTCATCGAGAATACAATTTCCAGAGAGAAGAACAGCATCACATTGTAGTGTACAACCGGTTGCAGGTATTTCAATTATATCACCGGGAACAAGATATTTCGTTTCTAAATCTTTGACGTCTCCGCTTTCTGTCAATACTTTAGCGCAGTCAGAATTTTGAACTGTACTGTAAAGGGCATCTTGGTTCTATATAAAGCAACAAAAGATAACAATTTTAAAGAACTTCTTTAGTGAGTGATATGACAACACCACATCATAACTAACCTTTTTAGTTTGAATTATCGACATTGAAATTCCAAATGCTGACATCAATATTATCACAACTGCATAATAATAGTAATCATAGGAGAACCAAAGGGCCACAGAGAATATTTGGAATACATAAAATGGATTTAGAACTTCGAGAAAGAGTAATGTAATAACACCCTTGAATGGAACCGTTATCTCATTTAATCCATAAACTAAGCGTCTAGCAAATTGTTCATGAGTAGACAAGCCTCGCACATGATGCAAATATGTGCTTGGAATATCAACATCGAGGCCCTTAAGTTTAATATACGATTGACTTTGATCGTCCCAAACATAACGCAATTGCTTGCACATAATCAAACGTATGCTATCGGTATCTGGGGAGAAAATCTAAAATAAATATCAATGTTTATTAGCGTGTAACAAAAATATATTTACATTTGAAGACACCAGATGAAAAATGAACTGATAGATGAAAATTCTTTTCATCAATTCCGTTTTCCAAGGGTAAGCAGCTTTCAACAAGTTTTGATTTTTTTTCCATCTTTCTACCATTGAATAAAGAAAAACAATAATTATGATTTAGTTTATTATTTTCATAGTTAAGAAAAAAAAAAAAAAAAAACACAAGATGCAATGGGAACAGACCCCAACAAATCTAAGGCTAAAAACACACCGAATCAGACAAGACATATTTTTGTCTTTCGACAGAAAATCGTGTCTGTACGAAGGGTAGATACGTGCATTCAAGTGGACACAAGCATCAACTAAAACCTCAGTCTCTTACTCTCCACCTCCCCGTGGTGAACATCGGGTGCCCAGTACCCCTTCAACCGAAGATTGGGTTCCAACCCCCCAGTGGGAAGTTGATGGCGGCAGCAAAGAGAGAGAGAGGGGGAGGAGGTATGCGTCCACTAAGGCATGCCTCCTTTTCAACTGGCGGCAGCGGAAGAACTCCCAAGATGGAATCAACGGTGGCGTCTACAGTTCCAGTCAGGATGAACTACTTAGTGAACACCTTATAGGGCTACTACGACATATTCGCAGCCCAGGCTTAAAAGAAGCGGTTTGGCCGGCTCTTCGTCTTAGAGTTAAACTAAAGACCTGCCCCTCAGGTTGGGGTGCGAGCGTCGGGTTGACCCGGCCACATAAGGAAACTAAGTTCCTCGGATACGGACGGAATTAATGATGACGACCTACGCAAACCATTTAAGGACAACGAATAACGGTTTTGCACGTGGAAAGTTGGGTCCCTTAACAGGTCACGTGCAGCCGAACAACTAGCCCAAGCCCTTCACTGCTATTAAGTAGATATAACTGCCATTCAAGAAATTCGATGGGATGGTCCGGGCCTACGTAAAATGAACAACTGCGATATTTACTACGACGACTGCTACCGGGAACAAAATCAGCGTCTACTTGGATGTGGATTTGTAGTTGGGACTCGACTCAGGAGGAAGGTCTTGAGTTTCAACTCAGTGAATGAGCGCATCACTACAATCCGTATCAAGGCTAAATTCACAAACATCAGCCTCATCTGCGATCACGCCCCCACTGAGGAAAGGGATGAAGACACCTAAGACGGGTACTAAGAGCTCCTCGACAAGACCTATGAGCAATGTCCTGGCTATGACATTAAAATCGTCTTCGGAGATTTTAATGCTAAGCCGGGTAGAGAAGAAATCTTTGGTGGAATAATCGGACGACATAGCCTGCACGACACCACCTCCGATAACGGATTTAAGCTAATCGACTTTGCTGCAAGTACGCGATTCCCACATCTCAATATCCACAAGGGAACATGGAAATCTCCTGATCAATGAACCGTCAACCAGAGTGATCACATTGCGATCGACGCACGACACTTCTCTAGCATGCAAGATGTCCGCACATTCCGAGGTGCCAACATCGATATCGGATATCCCGCATTCACAACATGTGAAAATGCTAGGAGGAAATTCGACGTCAAACGGCTACAATCTCAAGAGATTGCTAGATTTTTTCCCGATCGTGTCTCCAAATATAGAGAACCAGTGGCAACACTTCCAAGCAGCCATCAGAGACCCCGCCTCTGAAGTCCTAGGGTTTACACGGCCACCACAACAAAACCCTTGGTTTGACGATGAGAGCCGGCGAGCACATGCAGCTAAACAAGAGGCATACAAAGCGGCGCTGCAAAGAAGGACACGAGGAGCTCGTGACCTCAACGAGCAGAAAAGGAGAGAGGAGCATAAACTTCTCAGGAATAAAAAAAGGGAGCATGAGAAGCGCGCAATCGAGGAGATAGAGGTTCGAAAGTTCTACAAAAGGGTGAGGCAAACCTCGAGGGCTTATACACCCCGAACTGAGGACCTGTAGAGACCATCATGGGAACATCGTAGTGGAACCGCAGTCAGTGCTGAGGATATGGAAAGACCACTTTTCCAAGCTGTATAATGGCGATGACGACCAAAACTCCGTCAGCAATACAGAATCATTCAATTTGGGTGCAGAAGGCCAACAATTCCACCCACCCGACATGGACGAAGTGAAGATAGCGATATCTAAACTAAAGTCGAACAAAGCCGCTGGAGCAGACGGGATAGCCGCCGAACTGTACAAAGCTGGAGAGGATTTGATTAGGAGCAGGCACCAACTCATTTGCAAAATTTGGTCGGAGGAAAGCATGCCCGATGAATGGAACCTCAGCATCGTATGCCCGATCCTCAAAAACGAACGTCTGAAGCCTTTCGTCAACAACCTGGTAGGTCCTTATCAGTGTGGCTTCAGACCTGGAAAGTCCACCATCGATCAAATATTCGACCCAGGAACTTCAAACCGATACCTACCACATTTTCATCGATTTCAAGGCCGCGTATGACAGCGTTTATAGAAACCAATTATATAGAGCAATGTTAATATCATAATTGATGGCTACGGAGTAGACGTATATAAGAGTTCGGCTTCCTTTTATTTCTTATACCTCAAGTGTAACAAGTTAAAACTTAAATCAAAACTTACCAAGAGCTCTGTGTTTGATTTGCCTGTTCAGTGACAGTGAATATTTTGTTAACTTTATTTGATTTAAACTGCATTTGATAAAATTATTTTTCTATTCAGACATAATAAATAAAAATATATAAAGAAATCAAATCGAACTATGTCAAACTCAAACTCAGCGAAACTTGCCGCTATCACGCGAAGTAAAACTACAAACACACCGAAAACACCACAAAATCATCCTCAATCTACCCCTTCAAAAACTGTAATCAGTGCGAAAGAAGAGTGTAATATTACTAGCCAGCAGTGTAAAGAACAAAGCGACTATATTGTCAATCTCTTATCCAAACAAATTATTGACTCAGAAACAAGAATATCCGATAAAATAAGCAAAGAAATTAAATTCTTGCAAAACTCCATAAACGCCACTAATATTAAAGTTACTGAACTCCAAACAGCACTTTTGAACGCTAATAAAACGATCGACACTTTAAAATCTGAACTGTGCGAATTAAAAAAAACTGTAGGCGATGTAAACAAACAAGCCACAATCACTCAAACCGAAATGCAAAGTGTAAGAAAAAACCAATCAATTTTGGAAAATCGCGCCGTTGCAAATAATGCTTTTCTTTTCGGTATTCCACATTTTGAAGACGAAAATCTAAAGTCTACTTTTAATCTGCTGTGTAATGCACTTTCCATAAAACCACCTACAATTAAAAATATTTATCGCACGCGACCTCGAAATGAATCTAAAGACACACCGATTCTAATCAAATTCATTACACCGTATGATCGAAATTATGTGTTGAAGTCAGTTGCTCTTTTTCGAAAAGGGAATAATAGAGAGCTATGTTTGCAAGACATTGACATAAACTCCACAAGTGCTCTCTTTATACGAGAGGCTTTAACGAAAAACAACCTGTCAATATACCAGCATGCAATGGCTCTGAGAAAGCAAAAAAAACTATGCACTGTGTTTGTATCGAGAGGAGTTGTTTACATCAAGCGACATATGAATGAAGATGCTCAACTGATCGACTGCTTGGAGGATTTGAATATGGTTGCCAACTCTGAAATATAATTTTTAATATTTAAATACATACTTATAATACATATATATACATATTTTTTTTTTTTAATTTCTGCTTTTACTCTATTAATTTTATATTTTTCATCTCTTATTTGTAACATTACTTTCTCATTTCTATTATATATTTTATTACTGTCCTTAAACTTCCTAATAAGCTTTACAAGTTCAATAATATATTCAATACATTATCTTTCAAGGATTTTTAGCATACAGTAAATCTTCTTTGTTTTTTTTTTTTTTTTCTTTGTGCACTTTGAATTTTATTGTTTTCATTTGCGATGGGTGATCATAATTTGCGCACCATGATTAATATTTTGAGTGGACATCAAACTGGACTTAGAGTATCTCACATCAATGCACAAAGTTTGCACGACAGGCACCTCGCATTTTCCAGACCAGGTTAATTCATCGGAGAATAATTTATCAAATGCTAGGCCAAATACACCCCTTTTCGACTTCTCTCACATTACCCCGGAGGATGTAGTTGAGGCCCTTCTATCGATAAAATCTAACGCTGTAGGACTCGATATGATGCACCCTAAGTTCTTAAAAATTGTTCTTCCTACCTTGCTACCATTCATCACACACATTTTTAACTCATTTTAAGAACACGTGAATTTCCTTCTCTATGGAAAAAAGCAAAGGTTATTCCTATACCAAAAAATTCCAAAGGAGATGAGTTTAGACCTATATCTATATTGCCTTTTTTGTCGAAAGTTTTTGAGAGAATACTTCAAAAGCAAATAAACGAGTTTCTAACACGGTTTGACTTATTGACCTCAAGACAATCCGGCTTTCGAAAGAAAAGCTGCTTGACTGCCTTGTTAAGTGTCTCTGAGGATATCAGAAAAGCAGTTGATATGGACAACGTTACTTTTCTAAGCTTTCTTGCCTTAAGCTCTCAAATTATTTCAATTTTTCCTCCTCTGCAGTCGATCTATTGTTTTCTTACCTAACAGAACGTGAACAGGCGGTTGAACATAATCAACAAAAATCGATCTTCTTACCTGTAGCAAATGGTGTTCCACAAGGGTCAATACTAGGCCCCTTGTTCTTTTCAAAGTATGTGAACGAGTTGCCTGGTATAGTAAAAAATTGTTCCATTCGCATGTATGCCGACGACACTCAGCTGTACCTAAGTTGTCCCTTAGGGATGATTGAACACTACGTTGCATGTATTAATGAAGATTTAAGAAGAATCGATGAATGGTCAATAGAAAATTGCTTGCTGCTTAACCCGAAAAAATCTAAATGCATCGTCATCGCTAGGAATAAGATTGACGTGTCATGTTTTCCTCAAGTTGCTCTCAAAGAAAGTGCCATCATGTATGTCGACAAGGCTATAAACCTCGGTGTTTTGTTCAATAAGACCCTGACTTGGGAGGACCATATCAATAGAACTGTGGGTAAGTGTTATAGTGTCCTTCGTATGCTTTGGCCATCTCAATATTTAATTCCAATAAAAATTAGAGTTCTTTTAATAAAAACGTTGTTTCTGCCTTTGTTAACTTACGGTTGCGAAATTTTCTGCAAACTTGACTTCGAGAGCAAAAGAAAACTTAGTGTTGTATTTAACTGTGCTGTTCGTTATGTTTATGGACTTAGACGATTTGATCGAATATCCAATTACGTGATTCAATTTCTCGGAATGACATTTGAGAATTTTCTCAAATATCGAACTATTACTTTTTTCTCTGATATTCTTCAAACCCGACAACCTGAATACCTTTATAATGAGATAAGATTCCTAAACTCAAATCGTTCCGCTCAAGTTTTGGTCCCGCGTTTTTGTTGTGCGACATCTGAACGCCAGTTTTTTGTAAACTCCTCACGAATGTGGAATTCGTTACCACGTGAAATAAGAAGTTTAAATTGCGCAAAGGAATTAAAAAATGTATTAAAACTGTACCTTAGCAATTAATTGCAATTAAAACAATTAATAAAATAATTTTTAAATTCATCTTTTTATAAAATTGTGTAAGTAGGTATCTATTGTTATTAAAATTTTTGTTATTAGTATTCTCTTTCTTTCTTTTTGTAATTTGATGTTTTAACGTTTTAACTTATATTTATTTTGATACAAAATGCCGTAGCTGCTGTACACTTTAAAGCTATATTATAAATAAGAATTTATGTTCTTACAATATAAGCTAATCATGATTAATAAAAAATACTAAAAATACTAAGTTTTGGCATCCCAGAAAAACTCTGTTCCATCATGGTCGGAAAAAACCTAACGGACTCTCTCGCTCTTGTCATATAACATGAAGATGGTCATGATGGGGATTTTTCTGATGCTGATGATCAAAATTATTAGCCAAATACAGTTTTGTTGGACAATCGAATTGTGCAAGCTGGCTTTGGAATTGAAGAAGAAGATCGAGGTGGAAAGTCAGCAGCCGCAAGGTAATCGGCAAGACGAAGTAGAAGATCCAGTTGCACCCAACAGAGGAATTCGTTTTTCTGCTAGAAATGCAAAATTCAACGACATTTGGTGGTCGATGCCGGATGAAATTGAGACCCAAAGAACAATAAGAAGTCGGAATGAAAGACAAAGACATGTTCCAAAATGTTGTTAAATGTTTTCAAGTAAAGCTGAAGTTTGTAAGTCGTTGATTTCTCCTTGTATAATTGGAAACATTGTAATTGAAACAAACAGAAAGGCCAAGAGAACTTATGAAGAGAATCGTCTCTCTAGTAGTAGCCAGTTCATGCGCAGATGGTACGCGTATGATACAAATGAAGAGGAGATATATGCCTACATTGCCATATTGCTATACGCCGGGGCTGAAAAAGTCTATGGAGTGGAAGCTAAAGATCTTTTCCATCCAAGCCATATGGCATTCTATCGCGCCGTTATGTCCTAAGAAAGAAATGAGCAGTTACGACGATTCATACGTTTTGATGAAGGAAGAACCAGGAGCTTTCGTCTTCAAACTGACAAATTAGCTGCATTTAGGTAAACAAGAATGGTCGTTTGATTGAGAGATATTAGGTTCGTCTGGAATTTATTTCAACAAAATCTGGTTGAGTCCTATGAACCACCTAACGAACTTACGGTTGATGAACAACTGGTTGGGACTAGAGGAAGGTATCCTTTCAAAATGTACATGCCGAATAAGCCTGGAAAATAAGGCATCAACATTTTTTGGATTGTTGATGCCACAAACAGTTATCCTCTAAAAGGTGAAATCTATGTCGGCTAACAACCATGTGATGGGCACTCCGATGGGATATCACATCAACTCGTCATGTGGCTAGCAGATAAGCATTTAGATAAGAACTATAACTAAAGACAACTACTTCACGTCGATACCATTGGCTTTGGAATTGATGAGCAGAAGCACAACAACCGTCGCGTAGGTACTATAAAATCAAATAAGCCCCAGCTGCAAAAACAATTTACACCTACGGAGAAAGTATTCAAACGAACGAGGGACAAATTCTTTTTTGCTACTCTCGTTGTATGCAGTACTCCCATGTATTCAGTTAGACGAAAAGAAAAAGAAAATGAAATGAAATATGAAAATTGAAGGATCTAGGGAGTGAAACGTAAGATAGTTTTCTATCTTGTTACATATTTAATCTTTGGTGACAACGCTGATTCTACCTTTGCTCACTTCTTCTTTTTTCTTTCTTTAAGGTGGCGCTACAGTCCGTTGTGGACTTGGGCCTCAATCAACAGTCTCCGCCAGCTAAATCGGTCCTTAGCTAGTTCTTCTCTAGTTTTGCACTCCAAGTTGATTGAGGTCCTCTTCCACTTGAGTACGCCAACTGAGTCGCTGTCTTCCTCTCCTCCTACGTCCCTCGGGAATAGTGTCGAAATATTTCCAGGCCGGAGCATTGGTGTCCATCCGCTCTAAATGACCGCGCCATCTGAGTCTTTGGACCTTTACCCTTCTGGCTAGGTCCATGTCGTTGTACAACCCGTAAAGTTCGCTGTTATATCTTCATCGCCATTCCCCTTCAATGCACACGGGGCCAAAGATGACCCGAAGAATTTCCTCTCGAAACAGCCTAAGGCACTTTCATCCGATTTTCTCAAGGTCTGCACCATACAGCTGGACTGGGATGATGAGGGTGTTGTACAGTTTTACCTTACTTGCTCGAGAGAGGGCTTTTCCACTCAATTGGTTTCTTAGCCCAAAGAAACAGCGATTAGCAAGAGTTATTCTTCGTCCGATCTTGGCACTGGTGTTATTGCCCCTGTTAATAGCGGAGCATAGGTAGACAAACTCCTCTACTACCTCGAAGTTATATGTGACTATTGTGACGTTCTGCCCGAGCCGTCGGTGTTGGGTGTCCTTCCTCGAAGACAGCATACACTTCGTTTTTCGAAGACAGCATACACTTCGTTTTTCCCTCATTTACCGCTAAACCCATTTTTTCCGCTTCTGTCTCAATTCTGACAAAGGCACCATTGACATTACCCTGTGTTCTTCCCATTATATCAATACCATCGTAGTACGCGAGAAGTTGAACAGATATTTGGCAGATAGTGCCTCTGTTGTTGATGGTGGAGTTCTGCACTATCTTCTCAAGAACGATGTTAAAGAAATCGCACGTCAGTGCATCGCCTTGTCTGCTCGTTGCCAACCTTGATGGAGCAGCGTGAGTTCTCTATCGTCATTTTGCACAAGCGAACGAGCTTGACAGGGACGCCAAAACTAGACATAGCTTTGTACAGTTCGTCTCTGTAGATGCTGTTATACGCGGCCTTAAAATCGATGAAAAGGTGGTGGGTATCGATTTGGAGTTCATAGGTCTTTTCCAGGATCTGCCGCAACGTGAAAATTTGGTCGATGGTTGACTTTCCTGGCCTGAAGCCACATTGATAAGGACCAATCAGTTTGTTGACACGAAGGGCAGAGAGGATCTGCCGATTGGGTTATGGAAAATTTATGGAAAATTTCATGAAAAGGATATGGTCCTGTTAGCGTGGTCGTGGCGGCCATTTGCCTGATGTTTTATTCTGTTATTAACGGCATACCTTCCTCTTTATAATTAAATAAACATGCGATCATTTATCTCAAAAAATGCCATTTTTCTTTGAATATCAAAATAACACCTCTTATTGGAAAGAAAACCCTTTACAACTTGTATGAAAAATCTTCATGGGCACTCATGCACCAAGTACACGAAGTCCAGAATTTTTTAAGTACACGATCTAGGGTTAAGGCAGACAGACAGACAGACGGATGTGAATAGTGTAATGTCAAATTGGATAAAAAAAAAAATATACATATAAAGACTTGTGTGAAGCCGAATATAGAATACAGTTATACTCACTTTATAATTTCTAGTGAAAGTGTTGCCACATCTTCGATATAATAAACTTTATGTTTGCCTTGGTAGTTCTCCTGAATAAGAACTCTTTCAGCTACAGCCAATGGACATGGTGAATGTGTTGCCAATAAGAACCAATGACGCCACCAGTGCATTACCAAACGTAACAATCCCGCTGTCAGGCATATGCAAAAGAAACATATGTATGTTCGACTTTTCGATCGTCGATAACCAGTTATTTGCATGGCATCCTCTTCATTTGGATTAAGAATTCCCTCGCAAGGATTTGATTCTGTGTTTGAAAAATAATTTAAAAATTTTTGAAATCATTTTTTTTTTTTCATTTTTTTATATTAAAAATTCAAATATTGATAAATTTTAAAGTTTTTGTATATTAAATCCCACTTACTATCCATTGCAAAAGCTTAGGTTTTGCTTAAGTTTTTTTAAATATTTCTGTAAAGCGTTGCGATAACTGTTTATTGGCAAACACTTTAAAACGTATTAAACGTCAAACAGATAAATATATAAGAATACACTTAAATAGATACTGCGTTGTGCTGTTACTGGCTGTCTTATCGAAATCAGCCTGTTGCTTTTGCGGTCGTGGTTATTATACAGTTAAGAAAATGACACAATAAGCAATAAAGCTAATTTAAAAAGATAACAACAATACGAACACCAGTGTGTCAATTAGGTATCGTTTTTCGGGTATTAAAGGGGTGACAGTCCAAGCGATCACTCTCCGAACCTAACTAACTGAACTACTGGGTACCAGTTTGCAGCAAAAACAACGCTGTATGTTTGTTTCTCGAAGCAGATTGAAGATCAGTTATTATTGCGAAAAAGCACCGGTCTTAATTTGGGTCTATCCAGGTTGCTGAACGATTCTCAACTATCTCACCCGCTTCCCCGAAAATTGAAAAAACAACGGATAAAAATGATAAGTAAAAGAGGGACACACACCTTTAAATTGACTTGCTCGAATATATTATATCATATTTGATTTAAGTGTTGATTATTATTTTTAATCTCATCTAAAAGTGGTTAAAATTCCGAAAGCATATAGGCTGACAGCAGCTAATTATAAAGCAAAAGTATGTTCCCACAACATTTTACACCCGATGTAGAGCAAAACAATTGTTGTGTGTAATCGCACTTTTTCCCCCATTAATCAAAATCAAGGCTACATCAATGAAACCTTTAATAATAATGGATTGATCGTTTATTTTGTCGCTACTTACTTTGTTTGTTTGTGTATTGAAGAAGAATCAACTTCATGTTAATCTCAAGTAAGACAATTGAATTGCAACTTGAGCTTCAACTTTGTGGTTAAACAAAGAAAAATGAAGACAGGTGATCTGCTTTTATTGATCATATTCAAATGTTTGTGCTTATTAAGATGCAAAACAGCTTTTTAAACACAACCAAGTTCTAAATATCTCTCTGCTCTCTCTCTCTCTCTCTCTCTCTCTCTCTCTCTCTCTCTCTCTCTCTCTCTCTCTCTCTCTCTCTCTCTCTCTCTCTCTCTCAAGAAACAAAGTATTTGGTGGGATTTTAAACAATAAAAAGGAACTACCAGAAATAAAAATGAGTCAAGTATTGTTTGTTAGTTTCGGGTCAAAAACAAAAACGAGTTTGAACAAACTGAGTCAACAAACAAACAAAAATAATTTCGAGTTTTTTTTTCATGAGTGAAATTATTTACAAATCATCCCTTATTTCGAATGAGTTCAAACGAGTTTACTGATTGAAAGTAAAGACTTCAGCTTCGCCTGATGTTTACGAGTTCAGCTATAGGAATTCAATCAATGAAGCTTCGAAACCACGCTGCGTTTGACTAACTTACTTACTTAGGCTAAAAACAAACCGAAGCGGACAAAACGTTTGTTCGCTCTTCCCCGGACACAGGTCCATTGCTGTTATGAGGCAACACACACAGAAACAGACACGACACGATAAAAAGTCTTGTCCGCTCATCAGTTGCAGTAAAGTCAGTGTTGCCGAAAGTACTCCCTTCGGAGTATTGTACTCCTTTCAGCACTACCGTACTCTCGTACTCCTCCTTTCACATTAGTACTCCTTTTTATAAAAGCCCTAAAATATCTTCCACTTCTAGTAAAAAAGTAATGTCAACCTGAATAAATTCAATTCACTTTAAATTTATTTCAAATTTGGCAGCTTTTTTGCCTTCAAACCTGTCTTCGAAAAGGGAATTTCCCTCATTATTGTTTTCCTTCTTCACAAACACCGTTCGCCGTTCGTTATTTATTTCATTATCTTCGTTCGATGTAACCAGCCCCAGGGCGCTCCAGTGCTTGTCATTAAGCTGATCGGAGTTGCCCTGTTTTTTCCCTTTGTTGTATAGCAACAGCTGATTCGAACAGCTCCAAAATTATTGCCCCGAAAAAAACATGGGTTGATAAGAGCGCTCCCGGTGCGACCACTGAATACACATCGAACGCGGTGGGAATGCACCGGGGCGAAAAAAGAGCCACATCGAACACCTAAATGCGAAATCAGGGCGCCAAAGAGCGATCCAGAGCACACATCGAACAAACCTATTGATACTCGAAGAATGTGGTTTAGTGGTTGTTTTTTTCGCGTTTAGAGTCCAGCAATTTGTAACTTTTCAACAAAATGAAAAGTATTGTTAAATTGATGGTGAAAATATCTTTAGTTTTCTTAATGCAAAGTACATTAATTTGATATATTTATGTAGATTTTTAGTGAATAAAGATTGGGCTAAAATGTGGTTAAAACTTGACGTTTGGTTAAATTTTGACACTTCGCATTGAATAAAATGTGTTAACAATTTAGCTGCGGAGCAGGTTAAAATATGACAGCAGTGGTTAAAAATTCAACGGCCAAAACAAGGAAATGCTGCAAGAAAATTCGACGTCGGACGGCTACAATCGCAAGAGATCGCCAGATCCTTCTCTGATAGAGAGTCAAGTAACCTCTTAAGGAGTCCTATGCCACCAACATGAAGTATCGAAGACCAGTGGCAACATTGCCAGAGAGCAGTTAGAGATGCCGCCTCTAATGTGCTGGGTTTCACACAGAAACCAAAACGAAACCCCTGGTTTGATGAAGAATGCAGGCAGGCCCATGCAGCTAAGCAGGAGACATACAAAGCGGCGCTGCATAGAAGGACAAGAGCTGCTCGTGAGCTCTACGAGCAAAAGAGGAGAGAGGAACGCCGGCTTCTCAGGAGAAAAAAGAGAGAGCATGAGAAGCGTCAGATCGAGGATGTTGAGAGAGCCAACAGCAGGAATGAAGTTCGGAGGTTTTACCGAAAGGTTAAACAGCTGGCTCAAGGTCATCGAGCAAGAACCGATGCCTGAAGAGATAAACAAGGGAATATCATAGTAGAATCGCAGTCAATGCTTGGGATTTGGAAAGACCACTTCTGTAGATTGTATAACGGCGACGACGAACAAAATACCGCCGTCAGACAGGAGCCTTTCATCGGACACGATGATAGCCAACGATTCCGTGAACCCGACCTAGAAGAAGTGAAAACCGCAATATCACGGCTGAAATCTAACAAAGCCGCTGGAGCAGATGGACTAGCTGCTGAGTTGTTCAAAGCAGCAGGCGACGAGCTAGATAGGAGCATGCACCAAATCATCTGTAAGATATGGTCAGAGGAATGCATACCCGATGAATGGAACCTCAGCATTGTTTGCCCGATCCTGAAAAAGGGAGATCCTCTAAACTGCGCCAACTATAGAGGAATAAGTCTACTTAACATCGCCTACAAGATCCTCTCTGCCGTAATATGTGAACGTCTGAAGACTTTAGTCAACAATCTGATTGGTCCTTATCAATGTGGCTTCAGGCCAGGAAAGTCAACCATCGACCAAATTTTCACGTTGCAGCAGATCCTGGAAAAGACCTATGAACTCCAAATCGATACCCACCACCTTTTCATCGATTTTAAGGCCGCGTATGACAGCCTCTACAGAGATGAACTGTGTAAAGCTATGTCTAGTTTTGGCATCCCTGCCAAGCTCGTTCGCTTGTGCAAAATGACGATGGAGAACTCACGCTGCTCCATCAAGGTTGGAAACGAGCTTACGGAATCTTTCGACGTCAAAAAAGGATTCAGACAAGGAATTGCACTGTCATGCGATTTCTTTAACATCGTTCTTGAGAAGTTAGTGCAGAACTCCAACGTCAACACCAGAGGCACTATCTTCCGAAAATCTGTTCAACTTCTCGCGTACGCCGATGATATTGATATAATGGGAAGAACACAGCGTGATGTCAATGGCGCCTTTGTGAGAATTGAGACAGAAGCGGCAAAAATGGGTTTAGCGGTAAATGAGGGAAAAACGAAGTATATGCTATCTTCGAGGAAGGACACCCAACACCGACGCACAGTGGGCCCACTCATATGGAGGAGTCGGAATAAACTAAAAAAAAAAATTAAAAGCGATGAATATGAAAACTGGGTTTTCCGTTAGCAAATATTCTAAGCTATCATTTGCTGAATCAATTATATTTTTAAGTTTTTTTTCTGACTTCATACGGCCGAATTAAAATCACATTTCGCTTACTCTGAAGACAAGTGCTAAATAAGTAGTGTTATCAGCGTGGCTTTGTTTAAATATTTTTAAAACGTGAAAACTTAAAATCAACATGCAATCAATAGTTTCAAGTATGTACTTTATTTCTAAATATATTTTAGGTTTATATTTTTTATTTTTCTATATAAATAAATTATAAATAATCCGCACCTTATAATTGGGGGTATTTTTATGTATAGGTAGAGAAAAAGTAGGTTTCTACACGTTTCTACATTGAGATTTTTATGTGTTAATAAAGTTTAATATCTTGTGTATTGTTCGTAACAGGAATTTCTTGCTCATATTTACACCTTTTTTTTATTGAGGTTTTTGTGATAGAGTACCCTAGAAAATTCTGTATGTTTATTCACAAATAAATGTTTTTTTTTCGTGTAGGTTCACATTCTAACAGTATATTTTATACTCGAATGGAGTTTTTTGAGCTCATGAAATATTCAGGAATCAAAATACTGAAAAATAAGTTCAAATTTCTGGCAGATCACCTTGAAGCCACAATGTGAATGCTAAAGAGCTCCACCATTCGTTATCGATTTTTGAAGCTAGATTCACAAAAAAGTGGCTTAAATGTAATAGGAACGAATTTCGATTTTTGAAAAATCATCAATTAGTTTTAAACTTCTTGATCCAGCAACACCATGCAGGGTTGGTCGCCCAAAAAAATGAAAGTAGCGACAGAAATACCTAAACGGATAAAGATGGAAAAGATTCGAAAAGAGATGTCAACAAATGATGGCAACTCTTCAAGGCGTGTTTTTTGCAACTTGGAAGTCGCATCTAAAATATTGGGTGTTGATAAAATATTAATCGAGAAGTTGATGCTATATTGGTAGCAATTTCATGTGGCTATGATATCAACATTGATAATTTTTGAAACTTTTCACTTGCAACTGCCAAGTATTTTGTAAACCTTTATCCCTGGTAGTACATTATGCCTCCTACAGTGCACAAGCTTTTAATCCACGGTCCTGATGTCATTGATTCTGCGCTTTTTCCAATAGGTATTACTTTGTACTACAATTTTTTGTTAGATAATCTTAAAGCTTAATCTATCCTTACAATCTTGGTCAGTTGACTGAAGAAGCACAGGAAGCAAGAAATAAGGACTTCAAAAACTATGGTGAGCATTTTTCGAGGAAATGTTCTAGAAAAAATGTAATGAAGATGTTCTTAATTTATTACTTGTAACTTTAGACCCCTTAATAACCAGCTTAAGGCAAATACCAAAAAAAACTTCAAAATATTCCCTAAAGACGTCTTTGACGTAATCATTGCCCCAAATGTTTCCAGTGTTGAAAACTCAAACACTAAAATCAGCGGCGATGAAATTGAGTCCGATGAATCCGACTTTTAGTTTAAATATACTAAGAAAATAAGCTAAAAATGTAAGTAAAAGTGGGTTTTATGATGTTTGTAACATTTATATATATTTTTCGAAAAAAATCTATGAAATAAGCATTAAAACTAAATTTAAAAACTCAATTATGGTTTTCCTATTAATTGTTTCGGTACTACAAAAAAAAAACAATGTTTTCAATAAAACAGACCCATCTACATAATTAATTCCGGTTATTGGAGTATCTTGCCCCACTGTGCGACGGCTCGGGCAGAACGTCACAATAGACGCGTATAACTTCGAGGTAGTAGAGGATTTGTCTACCTAAGCTCCGCTATAAACACGGGCAATAACACCAGCGCCGAGATCAGACGAAGAATAACTCTTGCTAATCGCTGTTTCTTTGGGCTTAGAAAGCAATTGAGTGGAAAAGCCCTCTCTCGAGCAACTAAGGTAAAACTGTACAACACACTCATCATCCCAGTCCTGCTGTATGGCGCAGAAGCATGGACCCTGACAAAATCGGATGAAAGTGCCTTACGCTGTTTCGAGAGGAAAGTTCTTCGGGTCATCTTTGGCCCCGTGTGCATTGAAGGGGAATGGCGAAGAAGATATAACCGCGAACCTTACGGTTTGTACAACGACATGGACCTAGCCAGAAGGGTCAAGGTCTAGAGACTCAGATGGCTCGGTCTTTTAGAGCGGATGGACAACAATGCTCCGGCCCGGAAAACCTTCGACACTATTCCCGAGGGACGTAGGAGGAGAGGAAGACTGCAACTTAGGTGGCGCACTCAAGTGGAAGAGGAACTCAATCAACATGGAGTGCAAAACTGGAGACAGCTAGCTAGGGACCGAGCTGGCTGGCGGAGGCTGTTGATTGAGGCCTAAATCCACAACGGACTGTAGCGCCACCTTAAGTAAGTAAGTAAGATTAAAAATTCATCAACTTTTAACCACAATTCATCGAATTCGCACACGACCTTAAAGGCAAAAAAGATGTAAGTGTTTCTGTTATTGCTGGAGGTTCAAAAACAAATATATATGATGTGGAGTCCTTATATTCAGCACTTAAATCCCCTGCTGCAAGAGCCAACAATGTTGAGTTATCAAATGCCGAAAAAAGGACGACTTTCAAAGTACATGAAGCCACCACCGCACTATATGTGCGCAAACACTAATTATGAAAAAAAAACCGGTACTACTATTTAGTCGAAAATACTCCCTTTTTTTTGCGTCAGTACTACCTGCAAATGTTTTTGTCCGGCAACACTGCAAACAGTCCCGGACAAAATGTCGAAGCCTAAAAGTACACACCGTCTTATGAAGAACCACAGACCAAAGTGAACAAGACAAACAAACAGATTTCGACAAACGGACATATCGGTTGCTCATACTTGGATTTGTATTTTATTGCGATATTTCTTGTTGTATTTTGTGCAATTTGGTATGGATGTTGTTGTAATGGTAAAAAGAATTAAGAAAAAGAAGAATTAAGGAAAAAGCAGAGATTTCTTATGTGTGGATGTTTGTGGTTTCAAAGAAGTGTGCATGAAAACTCGACTAAATTTTTTCGTATGTATACATATGTATGTTAATTGTATATACACATGTAATTCCAAAATGTGTCTGCAGAGTATACCTAGTAGGAACGCTCTCCACGTGGTTCATTTTTGTTTACATTTTTGGATCCCGTTAGGTTCACGTACACGAGAAATAGACAGCAATGTATGTATACTGTATATTATACACATGAAATTCCAACAGTTTGTCTGTTTGTCGATAAATGTGTTTGTGCCATTCATCGATGAATAAAGAAGCAAAATAAAATCAAGGGAAAACGCAACCCATTTTTTTTTTTTTTTTTCAATTTTTGTCTTCTTTGTTTGTCCGCTGGCAAAACACACCGAATGCAAAAAGGACAAAATATTTTGTCTTTGTCGTCCTCGGTGTGGGGTGAATTACGACACGATTTTTTGTCTTGCGACAAGCAAACAGTTTGTCCGCTTCGGTTTGTGTTTAGCCTTATGGTGGCGCTACAGTCCAGGTCGGACCAGGGCCTCACCCAACAAACTTCTCCAGCCAGCTCGGTCCGTGGCTAGCTGTATCCAGTTTCGCACGCCAAGTTGGTTTAGGTCCTCTACCACCAGTGTGCTCCACTGGAGTCGCGGTCTTCCTCTTCTGCGACGTTTCTCCGAAGACTCTACGAGCCGGAGCATTATCTTCCATTCGCTCAACATGACCCAACCATCTAAGTCGTTGGACCTTTACTTTTCTGGCTAGATCAGTGTCGCTGTACAGCTCGTACAGTTCTTGGTTGAATCTTCATCTCCATTCTCCATTAATGCATACAGGACCAAAAATCACTCGAAGAATTTTTCTCTCAAAGCAGCTCAAAGGGTTTTCATCAGATGTTGTCATGGTCCATGTCTCTGCACCATACATGAGGACCGGGTGAGTTGCTCGGGAGAGGACTTTTCTACTCAATTGCCTTCTAAATCCAAAGAAGTAGCGATTGGCAAGAGTGATTCTTCGTTTGATTTCACCGCTGGTGTTGTTGTCTGAGTTGATAACGGATCCCAGGTAGACAAAGTCCTTAACTACCACGAAGTTAAATCTGTTTATATTGACGTTTGCTCCAAGACGTCGATGTTGGTAGTCCTTTCTTGTAGACAGCATTAACTTGGTCTTGCCCCCGTTAACCGCTAGACCCATCTTCCTGGCCTCCGTCTCAAGACTCACAAATGCTCCACTGATATCACGCTGTGTTCTTCCAATTATGTCAATGTCGTCTGCGTATCCTATTAGCTGGACGGACTTTTGAAAGATTGTGCCTCTGGTGTTGACGTTGGAGACGTTTCAAGAATGGCGTTGAAGAAATCGCATGACAACGTATCGCCTTGTCTAAAACCTTTTTTGACATCAAAAGCGTCCGTTAGGTTTTTTCCGACCATGTTGGAACAGCGTGAGATTTCCATTGTCATCTTACACGATCGGAAAAGGATCTAGCAATCTCTTTAGATGGTAGCCGTTTGATGTCCAATTTTCTCTTAGCATTGTTGGCCTTGATCGGGATATCCGCATTCGTACCTTGGCTACAACAAGGTAGTGGTCCGAGTCGATGTTGGCACCTCGGAATGTACGGACATCTTGCATGCTAGCGAAGTGTCGTGCGTCGATCGCAACGTGATCAATCTGGTTGACGGTTGATTGGTCAGGAGATTTCCATGTTCCCTTGGGGATATCGAGATGTGGGAATCGCGTACTTGCTACCATTATGTCTCGCCCGCAGCGAAGTCGATTAGCCTAAATTCGTTATCGGAAATGGTGTCATGTAGGCTATGTCGTCCGATTATTCCACCAAAGATTTCTTCTCTTCCCAGCTTCTCCAAGGGCGATTTCAATGTTATAGCAAGGGCATTGCTCACACGTCTTGTCGAGGAGCTCGTACAACCTGTCTTTGGTGTCTTCATCCTTTTCCTCAGTTGGGGCGTGAGCGCAGATGAGGCTGATGTTGGTGAATTTAGCCTTGATACGGATTGTAGTGATGCGCTCATTCCCTGAGTTGAAACTCAAAACCTTCCTCCTGAGTCGAGTTCCAACTACAAATCCACATCCAAATAAACGTGATTTTGTTCCCGGTAGCAGTCGCCGTAGTAAATATCGCAGTAGTTCATTTTACGTAGGCTTGGACCATCTCATCGCATTTCTTGGATGACAGTTATATCTGCTTTATAGCGGCTGCATGTGGTCTGTTAAGGGACCTAAAATTCCACGTGCAAAACCGAAATTCGTTGTCCTTAAATCGTTTGCGTGGGTCGTCATCATTAATTCCGTCCTTATCCGAGACTTGTTGGTGGTTCGGAACTAAAGTTTCTTTATGTGGCCGGGCAGTCACCCCTACGCACGACCCCCAACCTGGAGGGCCAGGTCTTTAGTGTAACTCTAAGACGAAGAACCGGCTAAACCGCTCATTATAGGCCTGGGCTGCGATTATGTCGTAGTAGCCCTATAAGGTGTTCACTAAGTATTTCATTCTGACTGGAACTGTAGACGCCACTGTTGATTCCATCTTGTCAGTTCCTCCGCTGCCGCCTGTTGAAAAGGAGGCATGCCTTAGTGGACGCCCTCTCTCTCTTTGTTGCCCCGCCAACAACTTCCCACTGGAGTTGGAACCCAATCTTCGGTTGAAGGTACTGGGCACCCGATGTTCACCATGGGGAGGTGGAGAGTACGAATTGATAGACAGAGGTTTTAGTTGACGCTTGTGCCCACTTGAATGCACGTGCCTACTCTTCGAACGCTTCGTTTGACAACCGTAAGGAAAAGAACGTAATGTGACTCCAAACGGAAGCTCTAGTTCAAATGTGCTGATCTTTTGCCTTGTCTGACAGCTAAACAGCTGTTTAAGAAAAAAGTACACTTACACAGAATTCGTTTGTTTTTGGAGCAGCGTTACCACTTGAAAAAAAAATGGAATGTAAATAGATTTGGGAATAAAGCGAAGTAGAATGAGAAGAAGTGAAGAAGATTTTAAAATAGTGTATATTATACTGGCTGTGGATACATTGACGCAAATAGGGACATACAGTTATTATGAAAACTTCATATAGACAGATCTACAATTTAGGCCGTTTCCAAATTGTGTTAAAATGTTCAATTGAATTTGGACACTATATAGTAAATAAAATGTGTTTACTAACAGGCTTTAATGTCACAAGATAGAGGGATGTCAACACAGGAACAGGGTTCGAAAGTCTACAAAAAGGTGAAACAAACCTCCAGGGCTTATACACCCCGAACTGAAGCCTGTAGAGGCCATGGGAACATCGTAGTTGAACCGC
This sequence comes from Sphaerophoria rueppellii, assembly GCA_920937365.1. Lineage (NCBI taxonomy): Eukaryota > Metazoa > Arthropoda > Insecta > Diptera > Syrphidae > Sphaerophoria > Sphaerophoria rueppellii. Next base: position 4,936,356 of record CAKKXW010000006.1, on the reverse strand, counting down.
AGTCAGTGCTGAGGATATGGAAAGACCACTTTTCCAAGCTGTATAATGGCGAAGACGACCAAAACTCCGTCAGCTATACAGAATCATTCAATTTGGGTACAAAAGGCCAACAATTCCACCCACCCGACATGGACGATGTGAAGATAGCGATATCTAAACTTAAGTCGAAAAAAGCCGCTGGAGCAGACGGGCCAGCCACCGAACTGTACAAAGCAGCTGAAGATGATATGATTAGGAGCAAGCACCAGCTCATTTGCAAAATTTGGTCGGAGGAGAGCATGCCCGATGAATGGAACCTCAGCATCGTATGCCCGTTCCTCAAAAAAAGGTGATCCCCCCAACTGCACCAACTACAGAGGTATAAGTCTTCTTAACATCGCCCATAAGATCACTTCTGCCGTGCTGTGTGAACGTTTGAAGACCTTCGTCAACAACCTGGTAGGTCCTTATCAGTGTGGCTTCAGACCCGGAAACTCCACCATCGATCAAATATACACCCTACGACAGATCTTGGAGAAGACCCAGGAATTTCAAATCAATACCTACCACCTTTTCATCGAATTTAAGGCCGCGTATGACAGCGACTATAGAAACCAATTATATAGAGCAATGTCTAGTTTTGGCATCCCAGAAAAACCTAACGGACGCTTTTGATGTCAAAAAAGGTTTTACACAAGGAGACGCTATGTCTTGCGATTTCTTCAACATCATTCTTGAAAAGATTGTGCAAAGCTCCAATGTCAACACCAGAGGCACAATCTTTCAAAAGTCCGTCCAGCTACTAGGACACGCACACGACATTGACATAATTGGAAGAACAGTGTGATGTCAGTGGAGCGTTTGTGAGCCTTGAGACGGAGGCCAGGAAGATGGGTCTAGCGGTTAACGAGGGCAAGACCAAGTTAATGCTGTCGACAAATAGTACAAACACCGACGTCTTGGAGCAAACGTCAACATAGACAGATTTAACTTCGAGGTAGTTAAGGACTTTGTGTACCTGGGATCAGCTATCAACTCAGACAACAACACCAGTGCTGAAATCAAACGAAGAATCACTCTTGCCAATCACTGCTTCTTTGGACTTAGAAGGCAATTGAGTAGTAAAGTCCTCTCCCGAGCAACTAAAGTGACACTCTACAAAACCCTCATCATCCCGGTCCTCATGTATGGTGCAGAGACATGGACTATGACAACATCTGATGAAAACGCTTTGGGCTGCTTTGAGAGAAAAATTCTTCGAGTGATTTTTGGTCCTGTCTGCACTAATGGACACGGACAACGACTTCAGCGCCGAGATCAGACAAAGAATAACTCTTGCCAATCGCTGTTCCTTCGGGCTAAGAAGGCACTCTCCCGAATACCTAAGGTGACGCTCTATAAGACCCTCATCATCCTGCTATATGGTGCGGAAGCATGGACCCTGTCAAAAACGGATGGGGGCGCCCAAGGCCGGTTCGAGAGAAAAGTTATACGGAAGATCTATGGTCCTGCCCGCATATATGGTGAATGGAGGAGAAGATTTAACGATGAACTGTACGGGCTGTACAGAAAAGTAAGGGTCCAACGACTTAGATTGTTGGTTCATATTGAGCAAATGGAAAATAATGTTCCGGCTCGTAGAGTCTTCTCGCATCCAATCCGGAAGGACGTCGCTGATGATGAAGACCGCGACTCACGTGGAGCACAGGTGGTAGAGAACCTGAACCAACTTGGCGTGCGAAATCGGAGACAGCTAGCTAGGGACCGAGCTGGCTAGAGAAGTTCGTTGGGTGAGGCCTTGGTCCAACCTGGACTGTAGTGCCACAATAAGTAAGTAAGAAAACTGTCGAAACAAGGAAAACCAACCCTCCGATCTATTCCCAAAACTAAGGATAATCCCATCACACTGGATTATTATTACCGATTAATAAAGTTCAATCGATCTTTAAGGACGAACCTTTCTTAAACAACAAACAAAAAAAAGTTTTATTTTGTTATTTCCTCGTCTCATCTAAGGAACATCACAACGTATATATACCGTGCATTACATAAATAAATAGAGTGGCGCGACAGCTCTTGAAGAGCCAAGGCCTAAGTGGCTTACTCTCATCAACAATTCTCTAGTTGCGTGTGAAGAATTGAGGGGACCTACAAATTAACGCCGATTCCGAACGGCAAAGTTGAGAAGCACTTTTTCATGACAGATGATACTCTTGGAAGTTAGTTCTAGGCAAGAGGCAGTGCCCGTTAAAGATGAAATAAAAACTATGGGCACGAGTAGGACTCGAACCCACGACGTTCTGCTTAGCAGCCAACACACCTAACCACTAAGCTAGCCAGGGATGAAAAATCGTCTTTCAACATTGTATTGAAATCAAAATAAAAAGTGTGCCAAATTGTAATTTTTGATTTTTTATTATGTTTTATTGAGGAATAAATAAAATTATTTTTTTCTAGCCGATTTTTCATTGAAAACATCCACAAATAACAATAAGCTTATCTGAGTATTCATCAGTCGAATAAATAAGAGTGTTATTCGTCGGATAAAGTCTATCTGACGATTGAAAAACCCAATATATCGTTATGTGTCGGGTAAACACTATCTGCTTGTTTATCTGACGATTGAAAAATAACTAGCCAAACCTCTTCTTCCATGTTTCCCGATTGTTGGCCGACGTCATCCACTTCCGCACTACAAAGCTTTGGGCGACCTGCTCTACGCCATCGTTCCAGACCAAATTTGGTCTGTCGCGCTAATCCTACTAAGAATTGTTCTGCAAAGGACTTTCCGGGCCGGTTCCTCTTCGCTTACACGAGCTAGGTGTCCGTCGGAGTCTACCAAGCTTCTCTCGAACGCGGCGAAGCACTGAGATCTCGGATCCGTAAGTGAGTACTGGTAGAACTGGGAACTGAGAGCCTACTTAGAAGGCTTAGGAGATTCTATTCGCTTTGAAAAGCCGCCCGCATATATTTTTTTTTTTTCCATATTGTTTCGGCTATTACTGAACCAAGGTAATTGGAGGATAGCACTTCTTCGAAATCGTGCTCTTCTATCTAAATAGTTGTTCTTTTACTTTTGCCAACATTTTCAGCAGTCGGCGCCACCATGTACTTAGTTTTTCCGTCATTTATATGCAAGCACTAGATTTTTTGCCGCCTGCTTGCTCTGGATAAATGTGGATTGTACAACTTGTGGGTTCCTTCCAAAGTTTTCAATGTCGTCTGTGTATGCCAATAATTGGGTGGACTTCTTGACGAAAGTGGTGTTGGTGATTCTAATTTATATAAAATAGCTGTAGGTACCCGCGATGTTACCCGCGATAACCAGTTAAAAAGTAGCCTATGTGATTTTCTGACCCCTAAACTATCACTGCCTATGCAATGTATCAATCGTTGCTCTATGAAAAATTACGTTACCCGTAACTACATTTGATCAGGATAAAATTTATCATATGTTTCTTCTAATACAAACTTTCATCATGATCGCTTTAGTAGTTATTTGCCTGACGCTCTGACACCGTACGGACTTTCACATGTACATAGTAGAAAATGAACATAACTCTCCGGTCTCCATGTTGTCTTCAAAAAATCACAAAACTGAATAATAACGGAATGAAAATAAATGAGAATGAAATCGAATTAGATAGATGATGCCTACGGCTTACATGTTACGTCTTTACTTAAGGTCTCATTCATTGATATTTAAACGTGTTGCCAAACTAGCAATTTTAACGACTAGCAACATATGAGTGCGTTAAGAAAGAGCATATAAGTTAGGTTAGGTTTAGGGGCTGACAGTTGATGTTTTTACCGTCACACTTAGATCAATACAGATCCATTGTGATACCCGCGAGTATTGCTACTCAAGCTAATAAGAAAAACCCATGTGTTCAGCTAGTCAAGCAATTTAGAGGCCTTGACGAAGTTCAGGATGCTAGTACTTGGCGTACTAGAGAGTTCTTCTAAATCCCCGAAGAAAAAGTTGCCAAGCAGTTTCTTCCTTTGGTGGCAAAGTGCGGGACAGTGACACAGAAAGTGTGAAGTGTCTTCATGACCCTCCTCGTCACCGCATCCTCTGCATAGATCATCTGAACTTATTCTCATCTTTTTCATATGATAACCTAACAGATTATGTCCGGTGATTATGCTTACAAGAGATCGAAGTGATCCCTTGTGTAACTGCATAATTTTTTCCGTTCTTTGTTTGTTAAAACAGGGCCAGATCTTTCTTGTTGTGCCACAAGTGTCAAGAAGATTCCACCTTTCATCGGCCCTGATAGTTATTCTTTTTGAGATTTCCTGTTTTAAATAACAGGTAGGGGTGCTAACTAGCTGAGCTTGGCTTACGTCAAGCATTGACCCTAATCTTGCTAATTCATCGGCTTTCTCATTGCCTAGTATATCGCTGTGGCCCGGGACCAGAGTCTAGTGTTGTGCTGTGCGCCAAGAACCTTGAGCTCTTCGCGGAAGCATGAAACAAGCATTGATTATACCTCAGTTGCAGTAATCGCTTTTATTGCCGCTTGGCTATCAATGTAAAAGGTGATATCAGCTCGTGGTATCGCCATCATTGATACCTTTTTAGCAGCTGTTGTCACTGCCAGGACCTCCGCTTGGAACACGCTACTATAGTCTGGAAGCCTAAGCAAGGCGGTTAACTTGAGAGATTCGGAATAGAAGCCTGCTCCTACACAAGTGTCCATTTTAGAGCCATCAGTATAGATAGCTATTGACGACTCACTGGAGTACGGTATATTATCTATCCATTCCTCTCTGCTTGGGATGGCAGCCTGGAATTGTTTGTGAAAATCAAGTTCGGGTGTTTTATAGTCTGTTGTAGTACTATGACCCATAACTTTATGAAGGATCTGGGCATGTCCTATGGAACTATTTTCCAGACTTTAGTTTGACTAAGTCTCAGGGCACTTTTGGCCGCAGATTCTTGAACAAAGAGGTCTAGGGGAATAAGATCGAGTATAACTTCCAATACCGCAGTTGGAGTGGATCTCATTGCCCCCGTAATGCCAGTGCACGCTAGTTCGTGCTCTTTTCTAAAGCTTTCCACCGTATCAAATTACCGTAGGTTAGTATTGGTCTAATTATTGCCGAATACATCCATCTGATAATTTTAGGGTTTGGTCCCCAAGTTTTCCCGAAAATTTTATTGCCGGAGTAAAAGGCAGTCGATGCCTTTTTGAATCTATCTTTGGTGTTCAGACTCCAGTTTAGTTTTTTATCTAGATACTTTGCGGGATCAGAGATTTTGAGAGCAGCCTTCAAGGCCTGAAGCCATTTTAAAATCGGGTATTTTGCGTTTGTTAGTAAATAGCACTAGTTGTGTTTTAGCTGGATTGACTGTCACCCCACAGTTCTTAGTCCATTTGCTTACCAACGAGAGAGCGTATTCTGTTTGTTCACTGATAGTGGGTAGGAATTTGCCAGTCGCTAGTTATGCAAGATCATCAGCGTAGGCTACTATCCTTACTCCACTTGATTTCAGTTTGCCGTTCATAACAAGACCCCAGAGTAGCGGTGAGAGAACTCCACCCTGGGGGGTTCCCCTGGATGTGGTTACTCTCACCCTTTCCTCCGCTAGTTCAGAGTTAATTTGTCTCTTTCTGAGCATACACATTATCCACTGCGTTATTGCCTTTTCGACTTTGTGGTCGACCAAGGCTTGCTTCACTGTTTCGTTCTTCACGTTATTGAAGGCTCCCTCAATATCCAAGAACGTTGCAACGGTGTATTCCTTGTCATTCAGTGATTTTTCTATGACGCTGACAACACTGTGCAATGCTATTTCAACGCTTTTTCCTTTAATGTAGGCATGTTGAAATTCCGATATACAGTCCGGTTTCAGGGTGCTGCGTATGCGTATATCAATTAGCCTTTCAAACGTTTTCAAAATAAACGATGTTAGACTAATGGATCTAAAGGTTTACCAGCCTTAGGGATGAAAACTACCTTTACCTCAAGCCACGATAAGGGAACATACCCCCATATAAGGCTATTATTGAAAATGCTAGCTAGGTGTGGGATGATAAGGTTTATGCTCTTCTGAAGCATCATAGGGAAGATTCCGTCTAGACCAGGGGATTTGTACGGGGAAAAGGAGTCAATGGCCCATTTTATCCTTTCTTCCGTTATAATATCCAATGTTACTAGGATTTCTGCATGAGACTCTGATTCTGGACTACGGATATCAGCTACGCAGCCAGGAAAATGAGTATTCACAAGGAGCTCAAGTGTTTGGCGACCGAATTCAGTCCAGCTGCCTGTAGGTCTTTTAAGAGAACCAAGAGTGACTGAATCCTTGGTCAGAATTTTCCTGAGTCTTGCCGATTCATTTGTGCTTGTTGACTGGTCTTTTAATTTTCCCAGTCAGCTTATTTCCTAGTTCTTTTTGCAACGTTGAAAAGTCTTCTAGTTTCTTTTCTTAAGTTGCCTATTTCAGTAGTCCACCAGAGGATATGGATTTTGGTAAAAATATTTATGATTTAGAGAAACATCTATCACATCACGTGAAAGACTGCAAGTGAATAATTGTATTGAGCTTAGCAAGAGTGTATTTGTGTACTTAACGAGAGGCAAGTGTATCGAAAAAAGTACAATTGTATCGACTTTTGCAACCCAGTCAGCTACGGACAATACCGTGCATTACATTACCCAATGATTAATTTGAATTTATAGAAAAAAAAAAAGAAATTACCTTTTTCCAACAACTGCGAATCCTGAGATGTTCGATCAATTATTTCTTCAAGCATTGTGTCACCATCTAAAGCTTCCATCTTCTGTTGATGTTGCCTTGGATACGAAATTGTATCATAAGCACCTTGTTGCACTGAAATTTGGTCCTGTTGTTTTTTAGAACACTGATCATTGTGGTTAACAAGAGTTCGATTTTTTTTATTTTTTGACATTGCATTTGGCCACCAATGTTGATTTATTTGTATTTTTTTCAGATTATCACCTTTAGAAGTTGTAGTTTGCATGTGATCTTTTGATCCGGAAACAACCTGATCACTTACAGATACCATGATTTACGGATTTTTTTATATGAAACACTTGAATTTAAAAAAACAAAAATGAAAGCAATTTTGCTTAATGGTGCAAAGTGGAGACAGAATTCTGTTATTTAAGGAATTTCGATAAACCACGACGATGTTGTGCTTGCAATGCAAAATGTTCTTAAGTTGATAAATGCATCCAGATGATAATAATCCCAGATGTCTTGAGGCTTTGTTTAAAATGCAAAACTGAGACTTCAAATGGATATTTAGTAGCAATTGGATTTTTCTAAATGAGGTTATAATGTTTATTGTTATATCTAATGGTTATATGTCAGCTTAAAGTCTGATATTTTGCTCCTTGTACTTCGGCCATCATACTAAACATTATTATCATGTGTTTCCTTAAGAAGTCAGATCAACTCATGCTGTTAACTCATGGTGGGCTTATTTTTAAGTGAGAATCAAGGCCAGGGACTTTGAAAAATAAATTTAAAAAATACCAATTAATAATTTGTTTGGCAGTTTGATGAGCTTTTTCGCGCGCGTGTGTGTGTGTTAAGTCTCCTTTGCAGAGTTATTGGATTGGATTGTGTCCTTTATTTTGGTCGGCGGTACTGCTTCGGCACTGTGGATTTCGATAGAGTATTAAATGTTCTTTTTTTTTTATTGTAAAAAACAAATTAGATGTTTGGCAATTCGATTTCTCTTGCAAATTATTATATGAATATTGATTTTAATTCATCACCCAGCGAATGTAGGTTTGGCAACATCGTTATCTAGGACACTGTTCAATTGGAAACGATAATATCGATAGTTGTTTGATGCTGCTGAATCTGCTGCTGCTCCTCCTCCTCCACTGCCTTTTTCAAAAATAAATTGCTCAATATATTCTTTCTGAATAAGATTCAAGAGCAATTCGATTGAAGAAAATCTCCTCTGGACTAGATAATGTTTATTAAGACAACTATTATTGACGTTTCCTGAAATCATTACGCTTTTCGAATCACTAGAGTTTTTTACGAGATTAGGTGGGTAAGAATTTATTTTTTGTTTTTTTCTGTTGACTGTTGGTTTATGTTTTTATTTGATAAATTTGATGTTATCCTCCGTTATTGAAATGAAAATGTCTTTTTAATGATATGTGGTTCCTTAACACAATTTAATTGCACTTTTTTCCAAAAATGGACGTTAGTTTTAGGTTGTAACAAAAGTACTATCCGTACACGCACAGTTTTTATATTAAAAACTTAATTGAGTTTGAACATCAATTATATTAATGTTTGTTAAGCATTTCTTATTTATTGGTAGAAATTTATTGAGTTCAATGTAAGAAATCTGCGTATACATTATCAAATGAACGTGAAACAAAATTATACAAAAAATATATGTATTGTTTGTTGGAGCAAAACTAGTCAGCTTTCTTCTTCGAGTTTTATTAAATTCTAAAATAGAAAAAAAGAAAACAAAACAATTAATAGTTTCAAATGAAGATAACTTTTAATTTTGCAAATCATCTAACATGCGTTGAACACTTGCTTTCAATTTTTTTTTTTTTTTGCGGACACATTTATCAATATGGTGATTTTTCGACAACTGCGCACATGAAATTAGTGAGTTCAATTGACTGTTTTTTGAAGGAAAGGAAAGAATCAAGCCAGAGCCAGCATGCCCTATTGGATTAATATCGATTCAATTACAAAACTATTTGTTAGATTTTCGCAACTACCGAAAATATAAAAATCGATCGTCAAACAAAAAAAAAAAAGGAAAGGTGAAACACAACGTGGATTTTTATATAATTGAAAAGCTTGTAGGCATGTACGATAACTTACATATATTTTAATTCATTTTACATAAGATAATCTGTTGATTCACCCAAAGTAAGCAGACGAAAATAATAGTTTTATTAATTGTGAACACAATTAATTAATTACACTTGTATTTTTTGATGAAGCAGAGAAAATTGAAAACGTCAATCTTGATATATTACGAGTTACCAGTATCTTTGTATATATATTGGGGGGTACTATCAAGATTGGTTTTCTGCTTGGTTTGACAGATCTTCTGTCAAACCAAGCAGAGAACATACATTACAAACATGTGTAAAAAAAAAGGTTATCTCGGCTTGGAACCAGTTGGCGCTTCAGTCGAATTCCATTTCGATTATACCTGTTAAATGTATATACAAAGACCAGTATATAAATTTTAGACCAGTACCGGCGACTTGGCAATTGACTGTGGTGCCACCTTGAGATTTGGAACTGAAGTCTTTTTTTTTTTAATTAATGTCGCTTTCATTGACGAATCTCAGAATGAGATTTGTGAATCAAATATTGGGTTGCTGAAAGGGGGGGGGGGGATAGGAGATTTCATGTTCTATTTGCGTATTGTGATTCAAAAAAATGACAAAAAAATGAATCTGAGAATCAGAAACATAGAGGACATATTACTATTAATATATGTCCTCTATGATCAGAAATCTGAATCAGGATTTTTAACATAGAGAATATATAATACTATATAATAATATATATTCTCTATGCCTATTTGCACACAGACTTTCACACACACTTTCAAAAAGTGACATGTGCGAAACGTCAAACGCGAATTTTTTTTTTTTTGGTTTTGAAATTACGTATTTTAAACAATATTAAATGAAAAATGTAATCGTTTTTACTGTCAGAAAATGATACTTTGTTTACGTCTACTAACACTGCTTTTATCGATCAAATTTGACATTTCACGCACACAATTACAAAAAAAGATTCGAGATTTCATATTCTATTTTCTACTTGCAGTGGAGAATCTGAGATTTTTATACACAAATCTCAAAAGTCAATAGAAAACAATATAAGTACGTTTTGGCTTTGCATATGGAACAACAAGCTTTGTATATGAACTTACCATCACGAACAGAAATAATACACCCCTGAACTCACTGATCTCTATAATACACTGGATAGTGGATTCCATACAAATTATAACACTTTTCTTGGCTCCTTTTGAATTTGACATGGTACTCTTACACTTGTGCATCTTTCTATATAAACCGAAAGAGTGAGACAGAGTCATTGGGCCTTACTAATAATCAGATACTAGTGTCGAGTATTAGTAAAACGTAAAGTAAAAATAAGGTGTTAAGCTTAAACAGATTCCTAACAATTAACTATTTAACTTTCTCGTTAACAAATCTGCACTTTTTCTTTAAGAGTGTTCCGGACCAAAACTGCGTTTTTTCAAATGGTATTGTGAGGCGATTTGTTGACCAATCGGAATGATTAAGGTGTCAATGAGTAGATAAAAACTGTGTCCAAATAACTATTGGAGCATAATTTCAATTTATAATTTCTTTATTTAGTAAAAAGGCCTTAAAAACGCAAAAAAACGGCAAAAATCTCAATTTTTCAAAGTAAATTCCACCAAAATTAAAACACTTATTGCTAAATTTTTTTAATGAACATAAAATTAAACATTTAAACTGTATAACTATTGGAGAAAAAATTTAATTTTTTAACAACAAACACTCAAAATAAAAAAATTAAAATTTGTATTTTTGATAAGCAAATATTCTTGTGAAGCGATATTATTTTTTTTGTAATTCTTTTTATTTATTTAAAAGATATCTTTTTTGCGCAAAATCTACCTAAATTTGAAAATTCAAATCAGTAACGGCCTTATTAGTTCATTGCATTTCTAAGAGAGGGCACTCGACATTGACAAATGAGCACTGATCTCTATAATACACTGGATAGCGTATCCATACAAAAAAAGTGACTCCATTTGAAGATTGTTATAAGGTCGAAAAGGGAAAAATTCATATAACAGTATAACAAAAATAAACGTCAAAGAATTGTTTATCTCTATAAAACTGATATGTCTGTATCATTGCAAAGAACAGAGTAGTTTGTTTTCATTTCATATAATTTCATAAAATCAAATAATAAATAATAATAACAGTAACAAATCTGAATAGAAAAGTTTAATGGTGTGGTGTGTCTACAGTTTTTATTCAAGAACTTGCTTTGGTGAGTATGTTTTAGCTAGCCACTACTGAAGTTCTGCTGATTTTCATTCAAGAAGCGTTGGGTGACCAGCCGAGAGACATTCGGTGCTGCTGATGAGATTTTGGCCGTTTTAAAGAACGAAAAGCTAAAGGATCGCGAGCGAAAAAGATAAATCGACAGTCTTTCGAGAAATGCCGCTGCCGAGAGGTAAGAACTGATTCTTATAGTAGTGTTTGATATATTCTATATCAATTTCTTCCAGATTTGTTCTCTTGTTCAACTTAGGTAAGAAAATAACTGACTTCGGGGCTGATGCGTCGACGGCACTTAATGTGACTAATAATAAAGAACAAATTGACGAGACCTATGTGATAAATGTTGAATTCGAAGAATCCGAGGAAGAGAGTGACTAGGACATGTAGGGAGAGATTCGGGATGAAGATGGCCAAGGAGAAGGAGAAGAAGCTCGAGTCGACCATACGCTCCACGTTGAAAATGTAAGTGAATATTTTGTGTCAAACAATCTTATTAATTCCTGCCATTTTAGCTAGCGGCCGAGGAAGTCACCAGCGCCAGCGTAAAAAATGAACGAGGCGTACAACCTCTCGACATCGATGCCAATGCCTACTGGCTTCAACGTTGTCTGAGCAAATACTACAATGATGCCATGGTATCCCAAAGCAAATCCGTAGATGTCCTCAAGATCCTCAAAGATCAACTTGTCCTTCTGCATGGCTACGATTGCTTCGACTTCATCAAATTACTCAAGAACAACCGACAAATGATTTTTTACTGTACGATGCTTGCCTCTGCGCAAACAAAAGCCGAACGGCAGGAAATCCGTGACCGGATGAAGAGCGACAATCATTTGTCTGAAATTCTTCGCCAATTGGATACGGGTAAGAGTGAAGATGACGAATATGGAAACTTGTCACGCTCCAACAAGCGTTTGAAGGAGGAAAACGATGCAGACGACGGTAGCCCTGGTGGGGCATTGACTAATTCAATGCAGAAGTCGTGACAAACACAAATGAGAACAAACAAGACGCTGTGGATTATCTGACATGGACGTTCCTCTATTGGCGACTGACACAGAATCCAAATTATTATCACTTGCAGGGCGTGACGCATCGCCATTTATCTGACCTCCTGTCGGAACAGGTGGAAAATACACTGGCCGATGTGGAGCAATCCAAGTGCATTAATGTCGAGGATGACATGAACACATTGCCGTAGATGATTTACGTCACGAGAGCACTTCTGAAAGTTATTGTATCCTGTTTCCAAAAACAACATTCTATCAAGAACGAAAATATTTTGGATGAACACAACATATCATTTGCTAGTTCTGAAAAAAAACATGACCGGTTACACAGTGAGTTAAAATTCAAATTATATGTTGAAGCGGTCAATCAGTCTTACCTTTATTTCTGATTTAGCAAACCCTTAAACGTTGTTTAAATAATTAATAAAACTACTTTTTTATACTTTCGGAAAATAAACACTTTTTATTTTTTCAATTTATTATGTTCATTGTAACAGCGTAGATAAAGTGTTAAAAAAATATTACATGTATATGTACATAATATTATATTCTTCCAATAAATAATTATAAAAGTAGAGTAACATTTTTTAGTATGAAACATAAGTGACAAAACTGAATTTTAGATATAGGACGATTTAGGAGTTTTTAAATATATGGTAGTTTAAAAAAGGCAAACTAATGGAAACAAAATAAAACTTAGCTATTGACGTTGCCAGATAATTTGACGAGTCAAATGGTTACGAATTTTTTCGCCAACAGCAGCTTCTGAAGCCAATTTAGTGGCGGAATATAACCGCAACTTCAAGTACGCACAGACTATTTTTTTTACCAGACTGTAAATGTGTCTTGTTTCTTCTACACCGCTGTCAAAAATATGATTATTTAAGCTAGAAAAAATTTCACAAGGTGGTTGAAACAATTCTTGCATTACCTTAGAGCATAGAACAGCTGGAAAGTTTTTTTCGCTCGGAACAAAGCAATTTATTTTATTTAATGCATGCCTAAGTAGACTTTCGGTTTTGGCACAAATTTTTACCACTGACTCACTAGCAAAAATCAATCCACCACGAGTTTTGGCTTCTACTAGAGAATTGTCTTCAAAATCGGCCCATTTTTGAGAATTCTGAAATAGAGCATGTTGGCATTGCTCACATTTCACTTCTGGCTTGTTTTTATCTACCAATTTTTTTACCACCCAACCACTTATGTTGCCAACGCATGATCTGGAAAAAGTAGACAGTGTTTCAGGAATTCCTTCAAACGTTTCACTGTTTTCAAGTAATGATTCATTTAACCCGTACTTTTCTGAGACCGCTTCATTTGACATTTTTTCATAAATCGCTGGGTCGTAAATATCAACTTTAGCTGGACGTGAAGAAGGTACAGAAAGGATGTTTGTCTGGTCCTTTGCTGTAATATTTCCATTTGCAGACTTGACCTCGTGGTGGATAAGAAGTCTTTTATAGGCCGATACAAACTGGGCAGCAGTTGGATTTGGACACCAACCACCACAACTTCTTATAGCACAAAAAAACAGCTCCAAGTGGTCTTGGCTTAATTTGTAGGTTAGCAAGTAATTAAGTTGTGATTTTTCAATTTTGACATACCTATCATAAATTTCCATAACTGACATGCAGGCTGAAATGAGACCCAAGAAAGAAACGTGCCTTCTTGTTTTAGTCATTAAAACGCCATCAGCATTAGAAACTTTTTTTAGGTAGTCTATTTCAGACAAAATTGAAGGACGCCAAAAGAACTCATTACTGCGCCTTAATGGTGCTTTATAACCTTTTCCAAAAGGATTCCTAGAAATCAAAAAATCAAATAGTTTGTCGATACATCGTATGAAGCGACATGTTGCTTCACTTCCACTAAAGGCTTCAAGCTTAAGGACTTTGTCGCAAAACTCAATTGAATCAGCCACACTGCTACTGAGAGTTTGAGCTGCTAGGTAAACCTTCATTTTTAGTTTATGGTACTTCAAATGTGCCAATTTTAGCTTGTTTCCGGCTCTCAAGCCCTCATTTTCTTGGAGACCTACTAATGCCTCAATATACCCCCACTCAATTGAATTACCATCTCCGTCCTTAAGTACCTTATACTCTCCCAAGCAATTTCGCATCAATTTTAGCATATGGCAAGGATCAAAAATAACAAATACGCTTTCCTGGGTAGATGGATGAGGAAAGTAGGGTTGGCATTCGTCAATATTTAGTTTCGCTCCTAAAAAACGCATTGTTGCGAAATGTTTGGACGGTCCGTCTTACGTCACGGAAACAATTTCAACACCGATTTCGTGAAGCTTGTTTAAGCTAATGTTAACAAGTTCCGCGTTGGTTGTTAAATCTATTCCGTTCACTAGGAAATAGCCTATCGGTAACTTCCACGACCCATCTAAAGTGACCACCATAATAACGAGAGCATCTTTCGCAAGAGGCATCTCGTCTGAACCATCTATTTCTGCACCGAAATCGACGTAGCCCCTGACTTTGCCAACGGAAATGCTTTGAAGGCCGGATTTGATGGAAATTTCATCAAGCATTAAGCTACAGATTACTCTTTTGCCCTTTTCATTAGCTTCAGCGACTTTAATTTTTAACGCTTCGAAACTTTCCTTTGTAAAGCCAGGTTCTCCATCCACAGTGGAATACCAAGATCGTAAAGTACTTGGGTCAGGTAATGCACGACAAAATTTTTGGCGGACGAAATTATAGGCTTTCGGTGAATAAAAATGAAGTGTCATTGAAAAACACCGAAGAGCCGGAGGATATTTGTCTCTACATATTCCTAACCCATAGTTAGACTTGCCATTTTTGAACTTTTGCTTACAAGGAATGGTAAGTATATCATTTGCATTTTTTTTGTTTTTTAAGAATCTTTCGAGGAGCTCCCCTACATCAGAATCGGCAATGCTTTCTAAACACGTCATGCCTGACTCTGGAACAGAATTTTGTTTTCGAACTTCATTTAAGATTTCCTTAAGTGAAGTAATTTTTGTGCGCAATCGGAAAATATTACGCCTCTGAATCTTGTTTTTTGCTTGGATTGTCTTGAATTTTTTATTTATTGAGTTGAGTCTTCTTTTATTACTTCTCGGTGAGGACTCATACCGATGATCATGGTACACTATTCTTCTTCTCTCTTCAATATCTTCATTTATTGTACTCATAGTCACTGAAAGGTACCATGAAAATGATTAGTTTGGAATAATCAAAGGTACCATAAAAATGGAAAAGATCTCCATTTCCAAATATAAGTATTTGTATTCCAAAAAATGTTTGAGTTTGTGTTTTTTATTGTTCTTACATCTTTGCATCTTTTGCTCAACTACAAACCTTCTAGTAAGTCAACATAATCACATAAAACTACGAAAAATTAGTAATTTAAGTTGAAATCTTAGTTTTCCATGCAAAGTGTAATATGTAATTGTTAAATAACAATATTTAAAACGAGTTGTACTTTTTAAGTACTATTTTGAAGACAAAAACGAAAAATGTTTGTGAATTATAATTGTGTTTATTGCCCTTGTTTTATCGTATATGTTTCATTACATTTTCAAAAAAAAAGTAAAAGTGAACGGAGTTGTGTCTTGTATATGTATATGTGTATATAATGTGTACATGATTATATTCAGAATATGAAAACATACCTTTTTCCATTAAATTTGAAGCACCCACTCGAAAATTGTTAGATTCATCTTGAAAATCTGGTAGGGAAATATAGACTTCACTATAAAATGTTGCTTATATGATAATTAAGGCTTACCTGTTTTACCTGTTTCATTAAATGTTAAGTTAACATCACTTTCTTCCGTTGGTTGAAGAACGAGACTTTGGGATTCTTCTTGTAGGCCATGTGCTTGAAAAAATAGAAGTAAACTAATTTGTCAATTTTAATAAAAGTAATGATTTTCACAAACAAAAATCTACTTCATATGTAGTTGTAGAACTAGATACTCATTTTCAAACATTTACTAAATTTATAAAAATAAAAAAAATCTCACTTTTAGTAACCAACCTACATACCTCTGAGAAAAATTGAAGGTATTGAATCGTTCTTCAATATTAAATATTTGTAGTTTTTAACTTCCCTAAAACATGATTTAGAGAAGTGTTGGCTACAAATTAGCGTGTCTCCGTTAGGCACAAAGTTTGGGAGGTTAATCGCCAGCAACCACCTCTCCAACTTTTCGGGATCATGCAAAGGAAATCTGTATTGAATAAAAAATATTAATTAAGTTCATTAAGAATATAAACATTTTTCATACTTTCGAAGTGAAAGACCTGGTTTCGTGTCCCTGCTCGCATTGCAAAAAAAGCAACTATTATTGCGCTCTGAAAAGAGCGTTGGGATACTGCCTGCTATTAAGACTTTTCTCTTGTCCAAAAATATGAAATATTTACTCTGGAAGTGATCCGAACACACTTTTGAATATTTGGTTGGTCGAAACGAGGGATGAAGATTAAGTTGCTTCTTCCATATTTCGACCAATGAATCGTCTTCTAATGGGAACCTGCAAAAATAAAGTAACAAATTGTTAACTAAAACTCATTTTAAAGTTAAAATGGTATAAAGCATTCCTGTAACTGAAAAATTCAAGCAAGGACGAGCCAGAATGTATTCACTTTTTTTTGATTTTTAGATCTCAAAGAGGTGAAAATGTCGAAACTTCTTTTGGCTCGTTCTTAATAAATATTGTGATATTTATGGAGAAGGGCAATTGAAAGTATAGAAGGAATACTTAAAATATATTTAAAATGATAATAATTAAATTATAACAAGTGTAACTCACCCGTGTAGTGTTCGACCGTTTTCTTTGCCACCTTCTTTGTGGCAATATTTGCAGCGCATCACCATATTCCTGGTATTTTGTTTGGTATTATAGAGATCAGTGTTTTTTGTCCTGTGAATATTAATGGCTTAGGCTTTATTTATGTTTGTTATGTTTTTGTTTTAAATTATTCGGGATTATAGATCACTTAAGGTTTCCATTTGTACACATTCACTCACTTTTAATATTTTTGTCAGAACAATATTTGTTTTCATATATTTATATTAACAACACTTCAAGCGAAACTATTAGTTTTTTTTTCAAGTATTTATGATTGGAAATTTGTATAGATATTCTATATTATTATTTATTATTCAAAAGCACAATATTAGTAATCACTACAAAAATAACAAGTTATGAATATAATGAGAATGAGAGTTTACGTCAAATATGTTTTTTTTTTTTGTTAGTTAGACGTCAAAAAGTCGAAAAGGGTCACTGACTGTCATCTTCAAATGGAGTCAAAAAAACTGTTATACTTTGTAGGTAATACACTATCCAGTGTATTATAGAGATCAGTGCAAATGAGATATAAGAGAAAAAAAGATTATGGAGAACAAAATAACCGGTTATAGAAATAGAGAAACAAGTTTTTTTCTGATAGTGATGGGTGAGGGATGGGGCTGAGGGCAGGAGGATAGGCTTTGTGTGACTGAGGCAGAGAACTAAGAATACACACAAGTAGGACGAGTTGTTTCCCAGCAAACATTTTCATTCAGAAATGAATCACAATAAAATCAAAAAAGTGAACAAATCGACCGAAAAAGAATACAAAAAGAATCATTTTGAGTTCATTTACCTGGGCTCTTAGACACCGATTTGAATCATTAAAGGGTTAAAGGGAATCATTTAAGATTAAAAGTCTTCATTTAAATGAACGTATATAATGTTCTATATATTCATTTAAATGATTACTTCATGAACCTTTTCTGAATCATAAAAATGATTTCAATATGATTAATTAAAATGAAGGTATATACTCAGAATTCTCTCACTTAAATGAATTATATTGGAATCATTTTTATGATTCAAAAAAGGTTCAAGAAGTAATCATTTACATTTTTTTATTTTTTTTTATTTTTTGGTCTTAACACCTTTACGTCACATACTTGCAACCATAAAATACAAAAATCAATTTATAAAACTTTTATATTTTATTGTGCTTATTTTAAAACCCGTACAATTGTTTCGGCACCGTCATCACCACATCAAAAACTTTTGCCAAATAATAATTCACGATTTCAGGTTCAAAACGATAAACGAAACTTTTGTCGCGACAATGACCCGTTATCCTTACTCCTTTGTAAGGAAAATAAATAAGGGCGAACAAAACAATCCTCATAAGGATACACAAAGATTCAAGAAAATGAGCGAAAACTGATAATGCACAAACGTTTGCCTATGTAAGAAGAATAAATAAAGGACAAAAAAAAACTTTTGCATAGAAAGATCCACCAACAAGATCTTGTATACACTCAACTCATATTTGTGAAGAAAAAAGAATGAAAAATGAATATTGTTTTTTCGTTTTGTTTCATTTCTCGAATCTTTGTGTATCCTTATGAGGATTTTTTTGTTTGCCCGTAAAAATGTGAAGGATCTTTCTTTACATTTATAATTCATTCACAAAACTGAACGTTTTATGAAAATTGTTCTTCATTTTTTGTGAACAAAATCTGAACATTCACAAAAATGTTTGCTGGGCTTATACACAGCACACTGCTATTTGTGTGCGTAAATGTGTGCCATTTGTCACGACTCACGATCGGTGTGAAGTGAGGGACGAAATGCTACTCATAAACATAAGTGTCCTGTGTATTGGGACGGGACGAGCCACGCGCACGGGATACACTTTGATTTAATACTATTTGTATTGTATTGCGTACACACTACACAGTACACTGTGACTGTATACACAAGATCAAATTGTTGTAAAGCGTTATTGCGTTGCACCTTTTATTCATGAACATTTCTGTTTGTTGGTAGGTTTAGATATCCCATTGAGATTTTTTTTTTTATTGAAGGTTGCGATTTGCAAAGTAAAAGCTGAGAATTTTTTAAGAAGGTTTGGATTGAAATTTTGGAAATAATAATCTGTTGTAATTCAATTACAATGCCGAAAAATTATGTATACGGAAGCAGAATAAGGAAATATCCATTTTCTAAAAAAAATAGTTCTCAAGGAGAAATTACAAGCGATGACAATGTCGAAGATTATACTCTTGTAATAGAGAAAGAAGACCCTACTCTTCAAGAACAAGTAGTTCCACTTGAGGGCAGACGAATTATAGATTTAGAATATTTTTTTGAACAAATAAAATTGTTAGACAATCATAACCCTAGGTTTGATTGTAAATTTGCAAATCTATATGTTATGTCAGAACAAAATATAGGTCTGAATAGCAAAATTTATCTAATGTGCAATATGTGCTGCGAAAAGTTTACTCTACAGACAACTAAGACCAAAAGTGGGGATATTGATGTAAATTTTTCCTCTGTATTGGCTTCTATTGCTGTTGGAATAGGATATTCCCAAATGGAAAAAATTACAGCTTATATGGATCTCCCCTTTATGACAGATAAGACTTTACCTATCTATCTATCCATCCACCTATCTGTATACCTATCTTTATACCTATCCATGTATATATATCTATCTATCTATCCATCTGTCTATCTATTTATCAATCGATCGGTGTATCTATAACTGATAAAAAGGTTGTTAGTTTACGGCTAAGCTATAGGTACCTACAAAATTATGCTAATTTTTTTTTTCATTAAAATCATTAATGTCGTTTTCGAGAAAAATTAGCTTTTACTTAATTATTTTTATATTGCGGGTACCTATATTTTTCGAGCTAAGCAAAATTTAATTTCCCCCTCTGTAAGAAATGCTATATGGCTTTATGGCATACATAGGTGTTTACAGATAGATAAACAGAGGGACAGACATGCAGATACAATTTTCAGACAAAATTTTTTAATGTTCTCTATCTTTGAATGACATGTTTGATTCTTACCTAAGGATATCGGTACGAATGCATAATTTGCCCACTACAATCTGTAGTAAAAACCTCGATATGTTTGTTTCGTTTTTTAAATACAAACCCTACATGGTAGGTTTGGAGGAAATGCTGTTCAAAAACTGTCTTTTCGGACTTATCTATAATCGTAATGAAACCTTGAATTTCCTAAAGAGCAAATGCCTAAAGAAGTAAAAGTATAAACATTCATCTCAAACAGTTTTGAATTTGATGAAAACAAATCAGACAAAAATTCACTCCAACAATCTGGGATTCTACCTATTTTCATAGCAGGAAGATCATATTTTATGTGATGTATGTATGAATATTTTTATCTTCATCACACAAACGTTGCAGGTAATAAGTTTAAGCAACGCCTCTTCCATTTTTTTTTGTTTTTTTTAAATTTGCGTTTCTAAAAAGTGATGACCTTCTCTCTCTTGGCAAGATCATTTGTTTTTTATTTTTCCGCAGTAGTTTGTGTTGGACGCTTCAAGCAATTCGCCTTTTCTGTTTTCAGTCCGGAACACTTTAAGGGGGGGTTTCCCATGTAAAAAATAGGTTGGACTTTTGCGCGAAACTGTGTAGCGTTCGTAATTTTACGAATATTTTAATAAAACAAACGGTTTTCGATTGATATTTTATAGGGCCAAATGCTTGTGTAGTTAAAAAAAATAAATAAAAATTCGATGTAGCTCAAAACCGACAAGCAAACGGAAAAACTATAAAATTTTGAAAGACGCTTACGCTAACTAATGGGAAATGGGCTAAATATTATATTTTTATTTATTTTTTATTTTTTTTATAATGACAATATATCCAGTCACTTAACGTCGATCTTTTTTTTTCGATTATCGTTATAATATTTCCCAAACAAAATTCCAAAAACAGTGAAAAATACAGCAAATTATGTAAAAAGTATGAATGCATTTTTTAGCATAACTTCTAAAATATAAAAGGCAGTGAAGTCAAATTAACTTTTTTCAAAGCTTTAAATATGTGTTTTCAATGGAGCAATTTTTTTTTTTTTTTTTTGTATTTTCGTCAAATTTTTTTGTTGACACAAACATAAAAAATACCTATTTTTTGCCTAACATTTTGCGCGTTTGCCGGGAAATTGATTAATATGTTTTCGAATTTTTTGAAATATTTTTTTAATGAAAGTTTAATATATGTTTCAGTTAACGTCGTTGTTTTTTTTATCAATTTTCACCTGTAACATATTTAAAAACAAACTTCAAAATTTCAATATTTGAAAGGTCATTGTAAGTGAAATATGGGCAGTAAAACTAGCAAATATTTTTTTTATTTTTTTCTGTTATTTTTTTTATTCAATTCAAAAAACAAAATAATTTGTTTGCTAATGGTCTTTTTAATTTTAATTTTTGAAAAATCGTCGATTTTGCGTTTTTTGTCAAAAAAGAATGGTCGATCACACACACAAAGAAGCTGGTTTCAAGGGAATGCCACTAGGTGGTGCTGTAATTTGTTTTGCTTTGTTTTCCCTTTCTTACAAAAGATGTTTTTTTTTCATGGGTATTCAGGTACATACAGTTTTTTGGGATCCGCTGTTGAAGGATAGGTAGGTGTACGCAAAAGGCATCATGTGCTGTCGGTTTTGTTTTTGTTTGTTTTTTTTTTTCTTTGATAGATAATGTGAGAGATGAGAAAAAAGATCTCTTTTTATTTTCGGTGGGTGCACATGGCATATAGAAGAAGGGTTAGAGATAGAGATAGCGAATAAAAGGATGCGGTTAGTAAATCCGCAATCATTTACACTGGTTTCAATTTTTTTTTTTGTTGGACATAACAAAATAAGAAAATGAATGAGAGTGAGAAATTTGTTTATGTAGGTAAAGAGAATATCGCACATGCACGATAATATCTTACCATATCTTTTTGTTTTGGTGGCTGCGACTTGCGATTTTTAGAATGAATATGACAAGTGCAAGACTATTTTTAGTCTTTCTAAGTTGTTTTGTTTTACATAATATGTAGCTCGTTTCATTGTGACATGCTGTATGCAAAGGGGAAAAATATATAACTCTTTCATTTTTTGGGGCAATATGAGATTCTGTATCCTTATTTCAATTTGAAAATTTTTTTAACAGCGTTGTTTGCTAATACGTGGGTGGGAAAAGAATCAATTTCTCCTTAGGTCAATCATACACCAACAGGTGTGCATTGGTAGCTGTACAGTTTAATTCGAAGAAAGCTTTTTTACTGAGTTTTCAAAGACCAGCAATCACAACGTGAGCACACCAAGCCAAAAAACGCAATGACCTAAGAAAAAGAAAACTGTTTCGTGCTAATCATGAATCTGCTCCAAGGAAAACAAAACGATTAGCTCCTGCTGACAAATATTATGGCAATATTGATGACTCTCCAGAAACGTGTGATTTGCATCCTGAAGAGGTTGAAAAAAAAAAACAGAAATCGAAGGGCGCTTGAAAGAAAACTTCAATTCTAGGCTGGAAATCGAAATAAATACAAGAGATCAAGCAAACTGCTCAAGATGGCTTGAAATCAGAAAGTCAATGGTTACAGCGTCAAACTTCGGGAAAATTTGTAAAGTTAGAAGCGTTGCTAGTTATCATAATATAATTAAAGCTTCCCTTTATGGAATATTCGCTTCTTCAAGCTTAGAATGGGGTAAAGCGTATGCAGCAAAGGCCATAGAAAAACTTCAAGAAGAAGTAGGCATAATTGTTGAAAAATGCGGATTTATAATAAACAAAGAAATGCATTTTATTGGCGCAACACCAGATGGTATGGTTGGAAACACCAGCTTATGTGCAGTGATGTGTCAGTCATCTGCAAAAAGCCTGACAATAGACGAAGCTGTGAGGCTGAAGAAAAAATATCCTACCTACAAAAAGAAGAGGATATGTGGAGACTAAAGAAAATCCACGACTATTATTAATAAATTCAGAGACAACATTACTGGCCGACAAACTTGTTTCTTTGGCGTATGAACTTCCTGCCTTCTGTGGCTCAAAATTGATAGATATGACGAATTTTGGCAAACAAAAATACGGAAGAAAATACTTTCATATTATGAAAGTCATATCCTCTTATAGCTGTGTGACCCCAAGATTCTAAGAAATGTGTGGAATATATAAGAAGAAGAATATAACGCCGATTCCGAACTGCAAAGTTGAGAAGAACTTTTTCATGACAGATTGATACTCTTGGAAGTTTTGTCAGTTCATTGCAAGTGGAAGTGCCCGTGAAAGATGAAATAAAAACAAGGACACGGGTAGGAATCAAACCCATGACATTCTGCTACCACCGAAAAATGTTGCGAAGTCAAAGCTGATGCTAAGGGTACTGAGCTTGTTTTCGTTCCTGTTGATCATTTCGGCGAAATTGATGATATTGGATGCTGATGAAGAAATTGCTGTTGTTTCCGCTGATGGTACGAACCATTGATGACGTGATGCTTGTGAGGGATTTGTTTGCTTTTCGAACATTTTCATAGAACAAACTAAGGTTTCTAGAGCTTTAATAATTTCAGTAAAGTTTGACATTATATTGATTTTTGCTCATATTTATCCTTTAATTATTGTATATATTATTTTATATAAACAATAGTCAGTCATTATTAATTAATTTAAGTCATAAACTGTTAGCTTTAAATTGCTTGTAGATTTAAATAAATAAATAGATTAATATATAAATAATGTAAGAAAAAACATTTTCAAAAAGTTTCATGTTTTAAGAATTTGTCCAAAATAGATCAAAAATTTTGTGTAGGTAGGTAGGTACCTAATTCTAAATAAATTGGAGAACTCAATTTATTTTCTTACATCGTTTTGTTGCGTAAGGTCAAAAATTTCAATAATAGGTTGATGACTATTTTGAACACCGTTCATATTTCTAAAAGATAAAAGGTACCTGCCTACTCTCCAGAAAACGTGGTGTTTGCATCCTGAAGAGGTTGAAAAAAAAAAAAAACAGAAATCGAAGGGCGCCTTGAAAGAAAAACTTCATTCTAGGCTGGAAATCGATAGTAAATTACAAGAGATCAAAGCAAACTGCTCATGATGGCTATGAAATCAGAAGAAAGTCAAAATGGTTAACAGCGTCATATCAGGGGAAACTTTGTCAAAGTGTAGAAGCGTTGCTAGTTATCATTAATATAATTAAAGCTTCTCTTTATTGGAATATATGCGCTTCTTCAAGCTTAGATAGAATGGGGGGTTGGTGGTAAAGCGTATGAAGGCCAAAGAAAGCCATAGAAAAAAAAAAAAACTTTCAAGAAGAAGTAGGCATCCCCCCCATAATTGTTGGAAAAAAAAAAAAAATTGCAGCGATTTAGCCAGAAAGATTTAAGATTTATAATTATTAGGAAAGAAATGCATTTTTACTGGCGAACGCCGCAAACACCCAGCTGGATATGGTTTGGAAACAACAGCTTATGTTGCAGGGAGTAGTGTCAGTCATCTGCAAAAAGACACTGACCAATGAGCAAGCTGTTGAGGCTGAAAAAAAAAATTTCCTACCTACAAAAAGAAGAGGATACGTGGAGGACTATAGAAAAATCCAAAACGACTATTTTTATCAAATTCTCGAGAAACATTACTGGCTGACAACAAACTTGTTTTCCTTTTTTTTTATGGGTTTCGTTATGAACTTCCATGCCTTCTGGGGCTCAAAACTAGATAGATGTATGACGAAGATTTTTGGGCAAATCAAGAAATACGGAAGGAAAATACTTTTCATATTACAAAAGGTATCTCCTCTTAGTAGCTGTTTATGTGTACGCCCCAAGATTCCAGAAAAGCAGTGCACGTGTTGATGGAAATAGTATAAGAACGAAGAATATAACGCCGATTCCGAACGGCCAAAGTTGAGAAAGAACTTTATCATGACAGATTGATACTCTTGAGTTAAGTTTTGGTCAGTTCATTGCAAGTGGAAGTCCCGTGAAAGATGAAGAAAATTAACAAGGACACGGGTTGAATCAAACCATGACATTCTGCTTAGCAGCCAACGCACCGAACCACTAAGTCCCGGAAAATATAAAAAGATATGTACCTATTATATTTATATTACTACACCAAAAAGTTTTAATCATCATTATTTATTATAATTTTTATAGGTGCCTTACTTGATTATTTAACATCCAGAATATGGATCAGTAAGAAACAAATCTGTTACCCACCGAAAGATGTTGCGAAGTCAAAGCTGATGCTAAGGGCCCTGAGTCTTGTTTTCGTTCCTGTTTGATCATTTCGGCGAA